>JAPYZS010000464.1:0-53853 GCA_030522925.1 Trissolcus japonicus
CATATTAGTTTCGCATACAGATTTTGCTATTTGTTGGCGGGGTTGGCGCGCGTAGCGCGCAGGGAGCGCAGTGAGCGGAGCGAACGGAGTTCCCTAGTACAAATAAAAACATCTTTCTGAAGGGTTGTTTGTTTTGAAAATTGGTTTATTACCAATTTGTTCATTTTTTTTGTTCCAAAAATGGCCGTCGCTTCATTTTCGAATTTTAATTATTGGTAAACAAACACCTTTGTTTACTAATTTTAAATTTTCTTTCTAATTTAAAGTTTCTTTCATTATTAATAATCATAAATTCTATTCGTAAACAATCAAATATATTAACAAGTAAATAAAGTTTATGCAAACAAATTATTTAAAAAAAAAAATGTATTGCAAAGTTTGTTTATGTCACTTTTTACTTATGTTTGAAAACTGACCGCACACTCCTTTTTCCTTTTATATATTTTTTTAAACTAACTAGTCTGTAATTTCCAAAACCAGATTTTATAGCGTACCTTGATTTCAGATGAAATTAATCGACGGTTAAGAAAGTTCCGAACCATTATTAAATTGAAAAAAAATCTGTTTTATAGACTATAATTTGTTTACTTTCACCCAATTAATTTTTTCCCATTTCCAACTTACTAATGACTTTCCACAACTTACCCATTCATTTCAAATGGAAAAAAAGTTTCATCACAGCGTTTAATTAAATTACGGTAGTCGAACAACGGTGCCACGGTTCTTGAGCATTTACTGTACATGGTTGACACTTGTCTAACGAGCTTGTGCGGTCGACGATATTTTCTTTAGACGCATGTTTTAAATTACTGCCATGTCGATAAACTATGAAGCCAAACAATTTTTTTCATTAAAATAATTTTTTGAATCATAATTTTTCTATTGGAGCAAACAAAATTAACACTGCGGGCTGAGTGGCGCTAGTGTATCAAACAAATATGGCGGTTATAAGGGTAACAATTAATATTACAACAATACAATATAATTTTCAAAATGAGGCTGTAATGTAACTTGTTTATTAATTAGTTTATAGTTTATTAATTAATATTGCTTGATTAATTATAAATAATTCAATAGTTAAAAAAATGTTGACACATTTGTACCCACATAGCCGCCATTTTTATTAGTTCATGCAGCGAACTAAAGTTAGTGTTGCACGAATAATTTAAATTCACAATTTAGAACAAATAAAACTATTTTTATTTCATGATTCTTCATTGCGGAACAGTTTTTCTATATAACAAAATTATACATTCATTTTCATTCAAGCCTTAACTTTCGTATTTTTTTGGCACTGCAATTTTTGACCTTTTTTCTTTTTACTTTGTTTTGCTGGAGATTCTTCTTCAACGGAATGAATTTCCGGATTTAATTTTTTCCTTATTTCTGTTTTTTTGTTCGCATTGTACACAGGTTGTCCTTGACTGTGAGCTGTCAGGATTGCATTAATCTGCTCGAAAAGTGATTCCTGTTTCTCGTCAAACTGGGCCAACCAGTACCTATTTTCTGCCAGCCTCTTGATAACCGGATGCGAAGTGGTTGGCAGCCTCTTAGCCTTCATCATCATATAGAACGCTAGGTTGACAAAATATTTCCTCAATAATTGATATTTTGCTTTGACAAAAAGCACCGCTTGGTTTTCGTCGCATTCTGTATTTTCAACAAGGTCCAAAAAGGGTTTTATTACTTCTTTCGTCTCTTCTAAACGATCTGCAATAAAATATAATTAGTTGATGAAAAATGAAATCAGTAATTAAAAAAAAATAAATAAAATGAAATAAATAGAAAAAAACCTTTAAAATCGTTCAAGAGCAATAAAAATTCCGGACTCTCTTTTTCCAAAAGCTGCAACTTTTGCCTGGATGACAGTTTGCTCAAATCCACTTCCACGACATCTTTTTCAGTTTCCATTTCAGTTTCTTTTTTTCCAACTATCATATCCAGGCCGAAATCAGCGTCGTCTAATTGTTCTGCCAATCTTTTTTGAATTTTTCTCGCCTCCTCCTCTTCCATCTTTGCAATGGCCTTTTGTTTTTCACTCAAAGAGGAGTAATCCGGATCAACGTAATCTGTTGAATAATAGGTTTTCTTTTTCTTGCCCCAGGCTTTCTCGTCGGGCATGTCGTGGCCGTCCTCGAGACCCTCGATGTCGGACTCCAGGGAATCGTGCATCGTCTCGTCGTCCTCTTCCATCTGCTCGTCTTCGTCCTCGACGCCGCTGCCAAACCCAAGCACCTCATCATCGCTATCAAAATTTTCTACCTGTCGTGCCTTGCGTACTTTTGCCAAAATTTGTTTCTCCTTTTCTGTCATTTCGGTTTCCGAATCCGAAAAAGAGTAGCTATCATTCTCGTCGTCCATTTTTTATACTCAAGATCAATTCTGAAACATAAATAATTTAATCTCAAACATTTTAAAACCATGTTTTGACATTTTTTTATATTCAACATTAATCAAATGTTTGCAAATAATTTTGTAAACAAACACAACCTAACCTCAAAAAGTGTTGAAATAGAAATGACAGTCATTGTCAATTTATTTTTATTTATGAGTTGTAGAGTAATAATCTTGTGACAAACTTACCTTAGGATTCAAATTATGTTGTAAAAATTATGAAAATAATGAAACTTCGTAAGTGTCAACAATCTAAAGTTTACACAAACACGTGAGTTGATAGAAAAGTTACTAATGTTTTAATATTCTAGGGATATAGGGAGAAAACTAACGGGTTGCTATATCTTCCACGAGAGGTCGCGCGGATCGTCTCATAATTCACGTGGCGCTCCATTCTCTCCTGCGATTTCTTTCTCGCGTTTGTCGAATCGTCGTAAACATGGCGCCGGTAAGAGGACCTTAAATAAAATTAAAAAATTATCAACAATCAGTGACATTTCGCATCAAATATTACATTTTCTTGTTTGTCCAAAGTTTAGTTTACACTTTTGTGCTGATAAATCGATTGTTTTTTGCAAGATTGTGCAGATTTTTGTGGATCCTGTCAGATGTCATTGTTCATGCATTCTCACATGCTTTCGTTAGCTCCAGAAAGTATTATGAGAATCTAATTTCTGTTCTTCTTTTTCGTCAGGTACAAAAAAAGACCATGCAAAAGGGCTCTTCTGGAAAGAAGCAGCATCTTCGTGGCAAAGGCCAGAAGAAGAAGGTGGATAAAAAATTCACCATCGACTGCACTCATCCAGTAGAAGACAACATCATGGAAGTTGCCAACTTTGTAAGTGAACTCTCATTTTAAACAGAATTTTCAAGTTGAAATTTAGTTTTTATCTTCTAACCTCAAAATATGTTTGCTTGGAAATTGAATTTGATTTTAATAAAAAATTTTAATTTTTAATTCTTAAAATTCAATGTTCATCTTCTAACCTCAAAATATTTTTGTTGACAATCAATTTCGTTGTTTTAGGAAAAATATTTGCAAGAGAGGATCAAGGTCAATGGCAAAACCAACAACTTTGGTAACAACATTACCTTGGAGAGGTCGAAGACGAAAATCTCAGTCAACAGTGACATTGAGTTTTCCAAGCGGTGAGTTTTGTTTCAATTCGAGAAAAAAAACAGTTAGTGCAGTTACAATTCGTTGATAAATATTTTGTTTCTCCGTTGAGATATAAAAAACAACTGAATGTGATATTTGCACTTAACCTGGACAACTTGGTTTTATAGGTATCTTAAATACTTGACAAAGAAGTATTTGACCAAAAACAAGCTGCGTGAGTGGCTTCGTGTAGTGTCCAAGGACAAGAACACCTATGAGTTGCGCTACTTCCAGATCAACAGCCAGGAAGATGACGATGAAGAAGATGCCGAGTAAATATAATCCTCTATTTCATGGCATTTTCAGATACATCTGTACATATATTATGTATAAAAATAAATGTCATCTTTTTTTATTCACAACTTTTGTGGTCGTTCATTTTTCACTTTTCCCTATCTGACAATACCGAATTTTAACTTGTAATCACAATTTTATATCTAACTGAATGTTATTTAAAAATAAAATAATCGAAACTTAGAAATTTGAAGGATAAAGGTTGAAATTAATAATTGAAGCACATTTTTTTCAACAAAACTTTAATTTTAACAAGATAAAACTGAGATGAATTTAAACAAAAATGTCCTCCCAAGTGTTCTAAGTACACTTAGTTTCATTCCATATGTTCATCCTGTCGCAACTCAACTGTTATCTACAAAATTATATACAAATTCTAACTTGTGAAGAGTAAAAAGAAAGAAATAAAAACGTTTGTCATAGAAGTGAACTGAAAAAAAAAAGAAAACTACTTTGAATATTATATACTTTAAGGGAAACTTTGGTGACAGTATAGAATGAAAACCTGTCGGTTTTTCAATTTACATTGATAACTTTTTTTTCTCTTCGCTCGACTGGGATCCGAAAAGACTACATCGGATCAGAAACAGAAAATGGCTATTTACTCTAATTCTTAGTTTTTCTTAACTCGAAAACATTATATCTTTGAATTATTATTTATATAATTTTCCATCTTTATGATTATATTTGTACATTAAATACAGTGAATCATATTATATTATCACGCGGATAGTATAACATAATTGTACTTAAATTTGGGCCGACAAAAATGTAACGAAACAATTTTCATTTCGTTTTGGATATTAAAACTTTTGGAAAAAATTTCATCTATGAGTGCAACTTTTTCTTTCTGTTGTTGTGAAACAGTGATTAAGCGACAAGATATTTCAAACGTTTGGTTCAGCGTGTGACGTTTTTTGGATGTTCAAAGAATCTTCTTCTGGAATTGCACACTGCTCTAGTCGACCACATGAAACACCGTTGTAAAGGCACAATCACGTTGTCCGCTTTTTGACCTTTGCCGCGTCTCTTTTATGTCATGTGGTATTCACCCGGTGTGCTAAAATCAAAAAATCATTCAAATTATATTCGAATTCAAATTTGCAATTATTTTATACTCTACTTTTTATTTATCTACTATTTATTTTGAAAACACACATTGCTTTGGTATCCTCAAAGGTTCGTTATCTTTTATGATACATTCGTGAGTTTGTTTCAGGAACAAATATTGCAGCAAGAGCTGTTTCTCTTCTCCCACACAAGGATCATAGAATCCTGGAAGTTGGCTCTGAAAAGTAGAATAATTAGAATGCAAAGAATAAAACTAAAAATCAAAGTTATCAATTTTTTGTTATCTTCTTTTGCTTTAAAAAAATCGAACCTTTGCAGCATTGTGCAGAACAAGTTTCGAGTCCTGCACTAGACACTGAAGAGGAATGGTGACATCGATGACTTCGTCTTTGATATTACCAACGGGCACATCTCTTTCGCTGAAGTTTCTCTCTTGGGGATAGACGAACCTTCCGTAAAGTGCTTTAGTAATTATAAGACCCTTCTTAGCCTCCTCCTCGGATCGGATCCGACTGAACGTGGCCCGCATGAGTTCCACGGCAGCCTTGGCCTCGCGCTGCTTCTCCAAGATCGTCGATTTGTTCATCTCACGCTGCTTCTCCTTGTCTCGTTTTTTCTGCTCCTTGACAACCGGATCTATGATAAGTTTTTTCACGATAGTCCATGTCACCAGGGGCACAACTGTGGCATAAAATATGGGCGCGGGATACACCTCATCGCACAGATGAATCGGGAACAGGTATGTGTGAGAGGCACGGGACAATTTGAGCCGAAGGGTCACGCCTGTGGGATATCCCACGGATACCATCGCTGACAGGCTGCTGTTTTTCGATACCCTTTTCTCTGCTCCGTATTCTACATATGCTCCGAATGTCCCAGCCCTGAAATTTATTATTACAAAAATCATGTCAATTTATATTTTTTAAAGTCATTCTAGAAATGAAACGCAGAACTTCGAACTGACTTACTTCACCATGCCTCGTAACTTGAGTTCCTTCTCAGGCATTTTGTAAGTGTAATTCAAAGTTACAAAGGAGTTGAGTATACCAAACTGAAGACCGCAAGACGTGTACGACTGTTCCGTCTGTCGTACGATCATTGTGTTCATAGAACTATTTGCTCCAAATTTGTATGTCAAATATCCCACTGTCAGATGATCCAACCTCATTGCAAGTGCTGAAAAATAAATTTGAATAAATAGAATGTTATAATAAAAAATAGAAGCGTTTAGTGGATGACAAGAAAGTAATCAACAGACGTACTAAAATTGAGTCTCGGTGTGATTTCAAAACCGTCTGTTTGGAATTCCAGCACACCATTGGAGAAGATCTTTTTCGTCATTGTTTTAAAGCCTTTGAAGGCAATTGTGAGACCGTTGCCAGCGCCTATGTCGACCTCAGCCCAGCTTTGATCTGAGAACACTCGTTTGGTGGCAAAATTGATCGACTCAGAGCCAACTCCGTTTTGCGTTCCAACCTGCCCGTACAACGTTGCTGTGTCCTTGATTGTCAGAGGGATCTCAATCGATTGGTTCAAGGACATGCCAGTGATCTCAAACGAAGAAAAGAGTCCGCCACTAAAAAAACAACAAAATTATGGAAATCAGTCCAAAATGAATATGCATTTTTTCTAAAGTTGAAGTATAATTTAATAATGGATGACAGACCTCTCTTCATAATGATCTTCATATCTGTTGAAAAAATCTGTTGCATTGACGTTGACGGTGATGTTGCCCTTGGGTCTGGTTCGGGCCTCGAGCCTTCTTTCTTCTCTTTCTCGAGCCAACCTCTCGTACTCCTCGCGAATTTCCTGTGGAGTTTTTGTTCTCTGCACAATCTCCCATCCTTCTGTCTCCAGTCCTCGGGTTCCCAGCGAATCATATATGGCTCTCTTATGGGGATCGTTCAAAACTGAAAAATACAAACGATGAAAACAACTCTTTCTACAA
Organism: Trissolcus japonicus; assembly: GCA_030522925.1. Taxonomy (NCBI): domain Eukaryota; kingdom Metazoa; phylum Arthropoda; class Insecta; order Hymenoptera; family Scelionidae; genus Trissolcus; species Trissolcus japonicus. The sequence goes on from JAPYZS010000464.1 coordinate 6,867, forward strand.
AATTTTCACCCCTTTGTAAATCTCTTACTTTTGTACTAGACTGAAAAAAAAACAAAAAGATTCATTTTCATTATATAAATGTAATAAATTTCACGCATTAATTCGGTACCTTCATACGCCTTTCTTGTTCGGTTGAAAAGTACCTCAGCATCCTTCTTATCCTGTGGATCAGCATGCTTGTCCGGATGGTACAACTTACTCAGTCTACGATACGCATTGACAATCTCCGCCGGTGTTGCCTGAAAACACAAATCCAATTAATTCCCATCCTGGATCCTAACCTCTAAAAAACATTCACTTAAATGTTGCAAATAATAAATGAAAGATAAAAGAACTCGTAGGAGTTTTGGGGATCAAACCCCCGCGAGGTCAATTCGACTCGTGGCCGAGGTCAATTTTGACTCCTGGTGCCGGTCGAGTCGAGCCAATCGCGTTGTTTTGGTTTATTTTCTGAATTGTTACTAACGTCTCTGGAAAGGTTTAGGAAGGTGTAATAGTCCTCCTCGATGATGCTCTCCTGCTCACTGTCGTCGTCCATCCTGAAGGTCTAGGTGTCCTCGTCTCCTCAAGTCCGCAACCTCAACGTGCCTGCCACCACCATCACCCAGCTCGATTTTCAATGACCCCGACCGTGCCGGTGTGAGTGAGAGACAAACAGTACGCGACTTTTGCAACACCCCCTAATGGCGCCCGAACATTCAAACGCAACTCGAAACTCGGTCGATGTTCCAAACAAAAATATATTATTTCCACCCTTTTTTAATTCTAAAGTACTGTAAAAATGCTGTAAAAAGAGGGATCTAACAAAAGGTACGGATTTTTTTAGACAAATTTTTAGGTTATGCATCTAATTTAATCATTTTTCTGAATGTTCATTTTTAATATAAAATATAAAAAGTGTTTCAAATGATTCTTTTCGAACATTTTTCTTTTTCAGCTGAGAAGTTGTCAAATAAACACCTAAGTCAAATGTGGTCAAATGGATGTCAAAAAAATTGTAACATAAAAAAGTGAGGTACATTTCATAATTTGTATATTGTGTAACCTTTTTTTTATTATAACAATCTTGTATACAGAATTTTCCAGTTGTTAACAGATGTGTTAATTTTATAGGCTAGAAGATCAGAAATTTGAGATAAAAATCCTTATATAAAAACATACAAAATAGGGTACTAAGAGGAATTCGGACATAGCCGCCAAATGGATTTGGTCTAAATCGGAGCTCATGCGCAGATCGTTGCACCCAGGTGGCGCTTTATTCGTGTGATCCGTGAGTTGGTGCTCCCGCTGTCGTAGTGCACGTTATCATCCCGCGTTCGAGAAATGTTCTGCGCGCAAAATTCCATCGCGGCCATATTCATTGCAACGAGACGCGAGCTTTAATCTTGCCAGGTAATTTGTCCTCGCCGTCAGTCCAACGACAGATACGCGAACGAGTTTTCCGTTCACGTCACGACATTCCAGTCGCGTTGGAAGGTTCGCGAAAGAAAAAAAGAAAAGTAACAGAAGAGAGCGGAAAATAGAGTGAAGGTATCGATCGGAAGTGCAATTTCGAAGGTGTGCGAGTCAAGGACGAGTCTTGACGTGAAGGGGTGAGGTTAGGTTCGGGGGCGCGATTTAAAAGGCCCCCGCACGTTCAAAGGAATGTGGAAGGTGTCGCGTTTCATCGCCGACCGGGATATTGTGCACTATTTTTAGTCAGCGCCCTCTCCAGTACCGAACATTTTCAAATTTCACACCTCTTCATCAGTCTTGATTTTTCATCCGCCCTGATTTCTTTTGTTTACAATAATGTTTGCAACTTCAATAGTGTAACGGCTCGAAGTCAAAGTTTTTTCTTTCGATCCTTGTTTGGTGACCTTCAAGGACGTCGCGACAAACCATCCTGTTTGGTAATTAGAACTGTTTGTCTACTGCTAAATGTACTGAGCCGGCGCCATATTTGAACTTTTGAGTTTGAGACCAAAAGACCTGAAGGTCATGGAATATAAACAATCGGAGGGGCTAAAGGAATAACGAATCGGTAACAATAATTGAGAACGTGCGACTGTAACGAGTGAATCACCAAAATATATACAACAGTTGGAAACTTTTGACTCCGAATGGTTTATTAATAGATTTCGATATCTCATAAAGTGGAATTTGAAAGTGCCGAAAAACAATGTTGGGACAAACAAGATGAGGCGATCGAACTCTCAATAAACACAAGGACAAAAAATAGAAAGGAGAGCGATTGTAAACAACGTTTGTTGTGTAAATCTTTGAGCTCTTATTTTTTAACCTAAAAAACCTTTAGATTAAAATGAAAACTCAGATTTCGGTGTATAAAATTTCAGAATCACCCCCCAGTCGATAGATGTATCCATGTCAAAATAATAACAAAATCAATAATACAACCGGAACTATTGCAACATTTTCCTGAACCAAATTTGTAACGGAGAGAAGAATGAAGAAAATTTCTATGATGAATCAAAAAGAAAGATTTTATCATGAATGGAATTAACATCTCGCTGTTATGCGCGTCATGTCGGCGTTTGTAATCCATTGCATAAACGTCGAATCTAATCGCCCCTGCGTCGAGGTTAATTCTCAGTGATGTAACGGACAATCTTCCCGCAGATTGAATAATATCTTCGCCATTCCATTATGAGATCTGTATAAGATAGTGCTAACATAATTTATGTACAAATTTATGTCGCTAACAAATTATAAAAGATGAGAGGCATGAAAAAGGGGCAATGCAAACTCGGTGATAAACCTATCTTGTTGACAATTTTTTATCAGTGCAGCTGAGCAAATGCATTTCACGAAAAAAAAAAAAAAAAACTAAAGAAAAAAAGAAGAGCATAAAAATAGAGCGGGAAGAGTGTGGTTTCCATAAATCATCCAAATTTCGCTCTGAGGAAATGAAGAAACAGCACGACTTATTTTTTAAGGGACTTTCATTTAAGAATTAAAAAAAATTGAAGCCAAATGGGGTTTTCGACTTTTTAAAGAGACCGCCATTTTTTTTTTTAAATTTTTATTACAAAATTATTTCTGAATACTTGAATATCAAAGTTTTAATATCTTATATGAAATGGTTCTTCTTCATTATATAACTGGTAGAAAAAAAGGAAAAAAAATGACAAAAGAAGTTGATTTTTGGGTCAAATCCTAAACGGAAGTTCTCTTAATTCTGAAAAACGACCTTTCACAACCCGCGCTCACAACAATCCACGCGTTGCAGTATAATTGATCGCGAACAAAAATAAGAATGTTTCTTCTTTCACTGGGTTAAAGTTATCGGATACTATTTATAAAGTTGAACGTTTTTCAGAGACAGAGAGGAAAAGGCAGATACAAGTGGGGGAACTAAGGCCGGGTGAAGAGACCGGCATATCGCACAAGGTGCAATGCCATATAGTCCAGGAGGGCACGCAGGAGCAGTAGCAATATCGTCCTACAGCAAAAATTCGATGGCGCCATTGTCGCCTACCCTAACCAGAAGGTTCAACAGCACAAGCAGCGCCACGCCATCCATCGCAACCAAGACCAGCAAATTCCGTCTCGATACAACCTACTCCGACCGGTGCAGCAGTTTCCCCATCACCACCAACAGTCACAATCGAATGTCGGATTTCCGTCGTCACAGCTCTATAAAGCAAGTCTGACTTCTTAAATCCAAGATTTAAGATTTGTTGCCAAGTAGAAATTAAAGACGGGATGGGGTTCCTCAATCACTGAGCTTTTCATGTTCTTGGTTGTTAAAAATAAACCGGACACAATACACCTGAATCGTATAATTTTTTTATGGTTTTATGACTTGTTAATTTCAATATAGTTTTTTTTATTAGTTTCCAATTTATTTTGAAATTAAAAAAAATAAAATAAAAGACAAAAAAGATGTATACACCCATTGGGTGATTTTTGAACTCATTCATTCCCTAATATGAGCATTCAGCAATTATCTCTTTCGGCTAAAAAAAGTTATAAATTGAAACTTAACATTTGAATCTGTACACATCCGTATCAACCAAACAGAATTGTATACCAGTCCTTTCGTGACATCTGTAACAAATTGATATACGAAAGCCTACACTGTGAAAAATCAGAGAAGTTGGAACAACAGAAAATTCAGTTGACATAGATGATCAACAGACGAAATCAGTTGGTTTAACACTTTAACGGTGCAAACGCACGGATTTTCATTCGTGTGACTACCACCAATCAGTTGGCGCCGTTACTTGTATGCGTGAGTCACGTGGTCACGACGCAGAGACAGACTAATAACCTTAGTGTAGGCGCAACAAAGTAAGAGACAATGATGACTTTCTCTTTTCTTACTATTGATAACTCAGTCTAAAGCTCAGTGGAGGGGATCGCTTGTGCCGATAAAGTGTTAACTTACATCAGTTGAATCAACTGAAAATTCTGTTGATACAACTAAAAAAAAATTTTTTTACCCGGTAACAACAAATACAGATTAATTTTTTTCTCACTGTAGTATCCAATTGAAGGAGCATTATTTAGACTGAAACAATTTTGCAAAATCAGGTCGGGCACGTCATCTTCGCTATCCGATACGAGTTACCTGAGCTCGGGCAGATACGCATCGAGCACATTACGAAACGGGACGCTAAGTTACAGCAGCACTGCGGACATCTACAGCAAGTACTCGCCGGTGAACTACAAGCCGCAAACCACGAGCAGTTCCACGGGCGCGAGCCTTCACAGAAAGGTCGCGACAGGTGGCGCGGCGAGCGCCTCCTCGGACGAGTACTCGTCGTCGGCGTCGTCCTCGGCTTCAAACTCCCGGGCAAGCTCGTGGGCTTCCACGCAGAAGCGCCAGTCGCCGCAGCTGCAGATTGACGCCACGGTCGAGGTAACGACTAACAACAACGACGACAGAGACACGCTGCGCCGCAGCGCCAACAACAATAACAACGACCTTGACTCGAGTGACTCGGACACGAGCGACCGTGACTCTAGCGACCCCGACAGCAGTGACGCGAACCCGCTCAGTTTTGAACACGATAATCTTTTTCCCACTAACACCGATAACCGGGACTTCCTCGTTAACAACAATGATCGCTTCGCTAAGTGCAAGCCGTTCTCCGATCTTGATTCCGACGACGACGAGGCCGCCACGGTCAAGGAGAGGCTGCTTGAGTTCGAGCCAGAGGGCGCTGCCAGCTACGCCGACGACCCTGCGGTCCCTTCGACTTCCAGGAGACGGGAAACCCTGACGCCCAGTGACGACCCGAGGGAGGGCCCGAGTTCCACCGGATCCTCTGTCCGGCCCCAGATGTACCGCACGTTTGACGATCTAGTAAGTATTCCCCCCCCTCCCCCCAATTCTACCTCACCCGCCTGGTTCATGTCTCTTCTCGTAGATGGCGCGAGTCCTCTAATTCAGATCTGGAATAACTCTTCGTTTGTAACAAAAAACAAATAACTCAGTGGGTTCTTTCAGACGATCTAGAATCGGAGTTTGAAGACCCTGATCCCAAATTGTAATTCATTGTCAAGCGGTTACCCAATTAGGTTTCGCAACGCGTTTTGTAGTCTGACGAAAACAACAATGTGGGTTGCCGCAGCGATTCAGTCTCAATTATAATCGATCAACTTGGAACCCTCGCATCGATTCTTGGTTATTTCATCCAGGTCATTGGTCAGGGCCGACCCGATTTGAACGAATCCCTTCAAGTTGAGAAAGCATCGAGTGAAGATATGCCGAGGTTGTTGTAACTCAAACTCAAGACGAATCATGTCTATGCGAGAAACGTTCTGGAATCGCAAAGCGACGTTTCATTAATGACAGAATGATCGTATTTAGTAACGGTTACGAAATTGGTGACGTTGCGGGCGCTGAGGCGTCCAAAGGCTTTGTATTAATAGACCGAAGCCTCTGCTTCAGTTCTCCAACTCGAGTGTAACTTTCTCGCGTCGAGTTTTCTCTTGAAGGGAATGGGGATTCGCCCTACGCGACGTTCGAAAATCCGTCGAAGCTGGCTCTGGTCCAAGTATTGAATTGGCTGGTGTGGTGTGCGTGGAGCGCGACCCTCCTCAGCGTCGCGTATGCTTTTTTCTTGGGCATCACGGCACCCTTGGTGTCCGTCCAGAGGGCGTCACCTATCAAAACGTATCGAGCCCCTAACGGCCTCAACCGTGCCATCGTGACCGAGGTAAGCGACATCTGCCGGCCAATCGCGGGACTTTAGCATGGTGTTTTTTTAAGTAGATGACTCTGTGTGCAGTTTTCTCTCGCTAAGCTAACTCTGACGTTTGGACTCTAATCGACTGTATATTTAATTATTAATTTTTAGTGAATAACGCGCTAACGCTGGTTGCAACTATTGAAACGGGACATTAAAAGGGTTTATCCGGTTTCAGGATGCAGGAACCAGCAGATCCCCTACTAACCGTTATTCAACTCGCGATGACCGTCGAGGACTTACCGGACTGAGGAATATCGGCAATACAGTAAGATGAAGCTCTTTCTTTTGTCTTTGAAACAACATTTTTCTGTTACAAAAGTTGGTTCATTTAGACTGCAAACGTTGAAACCTAATAAACAAATAAGCAATCTTTCTAAAAGTTTGTACATTGTTTGCAGTGTTTCATGAACAGCGTGATACAATGTCTGAGCAATACAAGGCCGCTGCTAGACTACTTGCTCAACGACAAGTACAAAGACGACATCAATACTACCACATCCGGGATGAAAGGTGCGTTGATCAAAGCCTTCAGCGAGGTGATTCACGAGCTGTGGGAAGCCGGCGGTGACCACGTGGTCAACACCTCGGCGCTCAAATCGCAAATTCAGCGGTTTGCGCCGAGGTTCATCGGCTATAGCCAGCAGGACGCTCAAGAATTCCTTCGGTACTTGCTCGAGGGTCTTCACGAAGATGTCAACCGGGTGAAGACCAAGCCGCAGCCAATCCATACGGACATACCCGACCACTACTCGTAAGTTTCAAAATTTCGAGTTTCAACTTGCAACTTTCTTGGACTGACTTTGTGACCTGCTGTTTCAGGGACAGCGAAAAGGCGAAAGAAAGTTGGAAACGGTATCTGCGAAGTGAGGACAGCTCGATTGTGGACATTTTCGTCGGCCAGTTGAGGTCGTCGCTGCGGTGCACTTCTTGTGATCACGTCTCTGTCACGTTGGATCCCTTCTGGGATCTGAGTCTGCCCATCCCGGCTCGCAGTGGCACGGTCAAGCTGAATCAGTGCCTGGTGCACTTCACCAAGGAGGAGGTGCTCGACGGTGACGAGAAGCCCACGTGTTCCAAGTGCCAGATGAGGAAGAAGTGCACCAAGAGCTTCAGTATCCAGAAGTTTCCCAAAATTTTAGTCATTCGTATCCTTTTACAAACTCTTTGATCAACATTTGTGCGTTACTTTTAGTGTGCGATGTATATCGAGAGATGCGGGAGCATCTCTTCGTTGATTAATACAATTCTCTCCATAAAATTACATTTCTAAATATAGTTGGTTTAAAAAATCACATCAACGATAAGAATTAAAACTTGTATAGAGCATGTTATAAAATTATATGTGCCAAGTAAAAAGAAACAAATAATATAAATAAGAAGTGTAAATAAAGAAAGTTACAATAGAAATTTGTTTTTCAAAGAATAAGAGAAAGAGGCACATTCAAAAATTTAAGTTGATTACAAATATCGTTGCCTAATCTAGGTAGTCTACATACAATATTGTGTCGTCAATTTTGCGCGCATATATGGCACTGCAAAAAGGTGTATACACAAAATATATATTCCAAAAAATAATCCTAATGAATTAAAACTAATCAATCAATCTAAACAAGACTTGATATAAAAATCCTTGACTCTGAACGTTTACAAAGATCTCAAACGGTTCTCGCCGATGGAAAGATTTCGAGGCAAGCTGAATGTGCTGGTGGACTTCCCTCTGTCGAATCTGGATCTTAGCGAGTTCGCAGCGCCAAAGGTGCCAGGTTGCACGTACAGTCTTTACGGCGTGGCAAATCATTCTGGCACGACCTACTCCGGCCACTACACGGCCTACTGTAAGCACCCGTATTCTGGCGAGTGGCACGAATACAACGACAATCGAGTGTCGAGTGTGCCTGCTCGATCGGTTGTCTCCAGCGAGGGCTACGTCCTCTTCTATGAACAGCAACCAACTAGCTCGCACTTGTAAAAACAAAAAAGAGAAAAAAAATGAAAACAGAAATGAAACAAAGTTATAAAGAGAAAAAAAGCCGAGAAAATTAATTGAAACAAATACCACCTTGCCTCACGCTAGTACCTCGATTCGACACGCGGGACCTTCTGATTACGCTCCAATGCTCACTTTCTTGTCTTGTATAAGTTTTCCCTCTTGTTTTTTATAGTAAAAAAACATGATCAAATGAAAAAAAAAGAAACTGTCCTAGGCAGCAGCGCCACTATCGTTCTCGTATCGCAAGTTGCTTTTCACTTTCTGTTAGGTTTTCTCAGCACTCTATCGCCCCAGGTGGCGCTGTTACAAACAAAAAAAAAACAAACAAAAATCACTCTCGTTCCCGCGATGGAATCGGTTAAAATTGTTCAATGCGCTTGCAAGTGCCATCTACGCGATCGTTGAAGGCATTTAATAAATTTGAATTGTCGCGTAACTTGATTTTGATTGAATGAATTTTTGTTTCGGTTCTAACCACACTATCTCTCTTTGTCTCCCCCAAACTTTTTACGTTTTGAATTTTGTACACAAAAATCAGCGTCGAATCGAAACATGTTCCTGAGAAAATGTAATAAATTGAAAATTTCTAAGCCATTTTAATTGGAAAATTGTCATTGTTTTTTGTTTTTCATCTTCGTTTTAGCGAAAAAATGCTTAACGCGTACGTATTATTTATTGTGTCGAGTAATTTATTTATTTATTCATTTTGGATAATGATGTAAAACGTGGCTTTCAGTTTTTTCGTTATCACTTGTAATCGTAGTCGAGTTTTCGAAGATAATCAGTGGATGTTGCAAGTTGCTGATTGTAATAGAATAATAAATTTTGCTTCGATCGATTACTTTTATAACTTTTTTCGCCTTTTTTATTTATCATTGTCTTCACAGTTGCGAATTATTTATTTTATTTATAATGAAGAAAAGAACATAGATATGATAATGAAAAAGTATATTAATATATTCGGTATCATCAGATGTCAAATTATACACTATGAGAACACAGAATATACAAATGATTATCTTTATTAGTTACAATTATTATTCATTAATAATATTTATTACACGTGCAGTTCAGACGAATTATGAAACAGGAATCAATAAAGATGTACAAACTCAAAAATCATACATTTTTTAATCTCCGCCCTGCAATTTCTCTTCATTTTATTATTTTTTATATATTGTTTTTATTTATTACTTTTATTTTCATCATTTTGTTTTTGTATTGATTCTACCCTAGTAAAAAAGATCATATATTGTCCATATATTATCAATATATTGACAATATATTATTTTCAGCAAATCATGTATTGACAATATATTGGCAATATATTAGCAATTTTCGAAAACAATATATTGTTCATATATATTAGCCATACATTGTAAATGTATTGTCAATATATGTTCAATATATGATTTCTGAAATAATATATTGTCAATATATGTTTTATTTATGGACAATATATGATCCTTTTTACTAGGGTATTTTTATTTATATTTTGTTTTGTTTTTTAAATTGTTACTTTTCGCGTCTTATCGTGAAAAATATGTTCTAATGACCTTTTTTCAAAAGACCCCGATTTCATCCCTGGAGATAAACCTGAACAATGCGCAAACGCAAAAATGTGGATGCAGTTTTCGCATGGCGCCGTCAGGGTGCGCGGATGAGCGCTCAACGAAGAAGATTTCGCGATGCAGTTTAGTGTCCGCTGGCGCGCGATACCGAGCGCGTTGCAACGGAGCGGCGCATATTTTCGGCGCGCGTTATTTTCTTGTGCCAGCGCGGGGGTGGGAGGCTCTCCGGCGTTTTCGGTGCACCGTTGGACTCGCCTTCGCCGGAAGCCAATCGTTTCTGCCGCCACCGCTTTCTCGCAGCGAGAGATAAAGTGCACGACGCGGTTATCAGTGCGCGAGCATTTTTGCTGTTTGATCTCCGCCTCTGCAACACGCTGTTTACGTTCGTTTTTTTCTTATCGAAAATAGATTCTTCAGTACAGCTCAGCGATTCGTGACTTTCAACCCCTTTATTTGCTTCGCTTACTTTCAACGTTTTCATATTTTTTTTTCGTTTGTCTTTCTCTTTCATGTTTTGCAAATCCGCATGAACGTAAATGTTTTGTTGGTGAACAGTCAGAGGAAGATTCCTGCATTGTTTATTGTTCAATGGAAATTGTGCGGATTCCAAAAAAAGAGGTAAAAAAGTGAAAATTAAAATAAAAAGATAAAAAAGAAATACGACGTTTACAAGTTTTCAAACAAAAAATAAATTAATGTAAGGAATTTTTATTTTTCATACATTCATTCAACAATTTGCGAAGCAGTGCTTAACTAAGCATTTGGATTAATTATTGGAAATTGAATGTCATCCTCTCCGATTATTCGCTTACACGTAAGATTCTAAACAAAATGAAATTCTTGAAAGAAGCAAAAAAAAGTTATAATCGAAAAAAAAAAAAAAATAAATAAATAAACGAAAAATAGGAAAATGAAACTGAAACAATAATTTAGAATCTCATTTTTTATGTCTATCATCAAAAAAAATCTGAACAAATTATTTGACGTTGAAAAAAATTATGAAAAAAATGGACTCAACGACAATCCGGAATTGACACAATAATGGTCGATGGGAAACCGCAATTGACACGGTATCGAATTGAAGAAACCCGGATCATGTATGTAATTTTGTTCAAACCGCATTCACCTGCGAAAAGTTGCCCTCAAAAATGCACCCGATCTCAACAACAAAATCGAAATGACCAAAAAAAAAAAAGGATTTCAATCTCAACAATGAAATACGGTGAATAAAATTCCAAAATTCCGATAAATTGGAAACGAGGGAAATGAACCAGACAATGAAAAGGGGGAGGGGAACTCATGAAACGTAAATAATTTTTATCATTGGAAATGTCAAAACCTAAAAGCTGAAAGCTAAACAAAACGAAATAAACAACAGAGGGAACAGAAAAGGTCATCATAAGGTCATCCGAATTACAGGGGGGAAGGGGGTTGAAAGAACGAAATTGTCTCGAAATGCGTCGGTGTGTTTTGTGATGTGTGTGTGTGAGTGTGCGCGCGCGCATGGAGATGCGCGAGAGAGATGGAGCGAGTGGTGATTCGCGAATCGGCCGGGCAGAGACGTCGTCTGGCAAGGAAGGAGCGCTTAGCAGGACCCGGGTGTGCGTGAGGGCAGTGATCTCTCAGGGAGCGGCGACCTGACTCGATAGCTATAGGATATAGATGCGCGCGCGGCGGACAAGAGAGAGAGAGAAAGAGAGAAAGAGAGAGAGAGAGGGAGAGAGACAGCCTCGCGAGGACCAGGACGGCTTTAATCCACCTACGGCCACAAGGTAACAACCAACCACCGGTCGGCGCCATCTTTGTTTTTAATCGACATGCCGCCGCTTGGTCCTCCACTTTTAGCCGAGCCAATTGTCGGTTTTGCTTTTTTAGGTCCTTCGAGATGCGCGGAACCGAGCGCCGAGACCGCGCCGAGTTCTATTTTCGAGACTGGCCGATGCTTTTTACCACATTGCGTTGTTTCTATTCAATATCGCTGGGTCGTTAACCTTCTGCCATTAACTCGGAGTCTTACAAGCTAATAGATCTACTTTAATCGTTCGAGTTCAACGAGCGCCTCCGCACTGCAAATATATCACACATTGAGTGGCCGCTTTAAACCCTCCAAATGCCACCCGCACCGTTTCAAAACAAAATCTCTTTTATTCATCGACTTATTTTTTTTATATTTTGTTTTTTTCTGTCTTGTTTTTTTATCAAAACAAATAAAGTAAACAAAACATTTGACAAAATTTGTATTGATCAAATGATAGAATGACCTTGAGGAGTTAGTCAAGTTTAAATTGGTGAACCAAAAAAAAAAAGAGAGCGACCTCTACATTGAGAAGTATAAATCAAGATTACACTGTTGAAGGTGCAATTAAACAATCACAAAGGCTGCGACCGTTTCAAGGATGTGCCCAAGCGGCGGGTGCAACGACATTGAAAACAGTCACATGGTCGGCGCGCTCTCGTTGCCGCCACTCTTTTTTTTACGCCGCGCGATCTTGCTTGATTAACTCTCCATGGCGCAATCGCTTTTCGGCTCATCGCACTCGACCTTTGTCTCTAACAAGTTCCAATTTCGCAGTTGGAAAAATGTGTACGTATTCCCGATAAAATGAGAGGGGAAAATGTATGAAAAAAAAGGGGGGGGGGCTGAATCTGGAACCATGGCGCCGCCCTCCGCAGCGACGATTTTTCATCGGCAAGCCAAAGGGCGGAGTCGTGCCGGGGGGAAAAGACATTTTCCCTTAGATATAGGCCGTCACTTACTAGTTCTGTGGGTCATTATATAATAGCGCTAATATGGCCGAGACAAAAATATTCTTGTTTGTTTGTTTCTTGAAACAAACATGGCGGCTTTTGTCATCAGTTTGCCGCAAAATATAATGGCGAGAAAATGAATGTTCATTAAAAAGAGATTATTTTTGTAATAATTTTTATTTTTAATGATAAAAAGATTTTTGAAAAAATATGAAATCAGGTTGAGGAAAAAATTGGAGGTTCTCCATTCAATTCTTTCCGCTTGTCTCTTGGTTGAGAAAAAGGGGGGTAGAGAAAAGGATGAAGAAAAAAAGAGGAAGAGGAGAAGAGAAAGAGGGAGAGTAAAAAAAGAGTAAAATGACACACGAGGCAGCGCTGCAACCTGCGTTGCAGAAAACTGGCCGCCGCGACTTGTGCCTCATCGTAGCATCGAGTCCGTTGCACTTTCGATTCTGCACTCGCGCAGCCATTGAACACGCCGCGAGCATGCGCCGTGATTCTTTTTATTCCGGGCATTTTGCGCGTGACGTCACTCGCGCACGAGGTCCTTTTTCGAATATACTCCGCCGAAGCCAGATTAGTTCGTGTACACCTTCCCCCCCTCTTCAATCTTTTTTCCGTTACAAAAGTTCTTCCGGCATAACGTATTTTTATTTTTCTTATTTTTCCAATTTCTGAAAGCTGAAATTTCAAAACTTTTTGATCACTCTTGTTGATCTTACAAAATTGGGAAAAAATTGCAAGGAATTGCAAAGAAAGATAAAAAAAAATTGTTTTTGAATTTTGTTTTGTTGACCTTAAAAAAACAGGTTAAAATAAGCAAATAATAAACATTTTAAGAAAATTTCATAGCTGACCTACAAAAAAAGGTGAGAATAAACAAAGAACATTTTTGAAATAAAAAAAACAAAAAGAGCAATTTTTGAAATAATAGCTAAAATAGAAAATAAATAATACATTTTTTAAATATTTTTATATTGACCTTCAGAAAGAGACGGGAATAAACAAAGGATATTTTCAAAATCGAAAAAAGCAGAGGAAAGCTTGGCAACAACGCTCTCGGTTGTGTGGTGCCCTTCGCCACCGTTTTTCATGGCTTTGGTTTTATCTTTCCTCTTTTTTTCCCTCCCCCCTTTCTCTTTCTTGTTCGCGAAGGATGTTCTCACGTATTATTCTATATTTCGCAAAACATTTGACACCGTAAAAGATCATCTCGATCTTTTTCCATTGGCGCAAAATTATCAACCGAGAGAGAAACAGATTCCGAGTGAGAGAGAGAAAGAAGGACAAAAAGTGCTTTTTATCTTCTGCGGCAAAAAAATTGCATTATCAGATCTGATTTGGCGTTTCGTTCACCGTGCCGTGCAGAGCAAAGTTCAGCACGTGCAACCCTCTTTAGAGGAATCTGCAAGACTGGGTACGAAAGACCCGTTTTGCATGTTTTGTATTTATTGTATTGCATTTCAGTACAGCCTGCTTCAAAATTCTTTTACAATTCCTACATGTGCAATCTCGATTGCATTCTCAAACAAAATACATGTTCAATGACATAAAGACAAAAGCCCAAGAGTCCTTGGGGTGACCTTGAATTTAATCACCGACTGATGACCTTCTAGTAAGCTGATCTGTTTATGTTTTTGCATGTTTTTGATTTCAATAAATGTAAACAAATGATGCTACATTTTTTAACTGCAAGTTAAAAATGTAGGTTAAGTTTTCGGGGGTGGTGGAATGGGAGGGGGGGGGGGCAAGATGTGACACCGGGATGATCGGGCGCGGAGAAACGCGCTGAAAATCGACGTCTCGGTTGCACTTTGTGCCAAAACAACCAGTTCCGCCGCTGAGTTGATTCTTCGTGCATCTCCGGCGGGCGTCGGGGCTTATATTGATCACGAGAGTGCACGATATTCGTGAACGCACACACTCGCAGACGCGCCTCGAGATCGTGGCCGCGAGTCAACGGTGTGTAAGCGCGCATGTGTATGCGGAGGTTGCGAGAGCGCATACGTTTTCGTGCGAATTTATATTCCAGGCTCTTCACCTCTTCAAGCTTTTTTTTCCAGCCCAAACCCCCGGGAGAAAATTGCACTCGGATTATTTATTTATTTTTTTTTTCATTTTCACATTGTGACTTATCGCCGGATTTATTATTCATTTGATCCATTTTTATTGAAAAAAAATTCCCTAAAACACAGCTTTTAAGATTATTTTTTTAAGTATGGAAAAATGTTTTTTCATTTTGAGATTTTTTTTTTGCTTTTAATTACACTTGTTTCATTAAAACTGAAACATGTTTTTCGTGAAAAAAGGTTGAAAGAAAAAACGTTAATTATTTTTAATTAACTAGAACAATGAGAACAAATTTGTGTTGAAAAATTTTTTTGTTTGTAAGGGATTTGTTTTCGCAAACTGGATAGTAGACTGGTCGCAACAAGCGAAATTTCTCGAATGAAACAAAGGATGGAGGCAAATGTGCAGAGGCGATCAACTCTCCTAACCTCGAGTCCGTTTTCACGGACAAATGTAGCAATTAGTTGTTCATTAATTACGCGAATCGCAGAGCGTGGTCGGCTTTGGATCGGCTGAAGCGAGAGGGCCCCGAGTTTAGGGCGAAAGACGAGGACGCAGACAAAGAAACAGAGGGAGCGAGAGAGACGCCGCCAGACTCCCTTTGCATCGCAGGGCTCCGGTGTCAACAGGTTTTATTTTTGCTTCGCGAAAAGTCCAAGGTCCTCTTTTGCCCCCACAGTCGCGCATTCCTGACTCGATTTCAATTGGACAAATGCACCGATGCAATTCGAACGACAACAATCTTTTCCCCTCATTTTCCTTTTCGTCTCTCTCTCTCTCTTTTAGTTGTCCTTGGTTATCTATCGGTTTATTTGTTTATTACTTTTTTATTAATTTGTTTTATTTTTTTTTCCTCTCACGAACACGTGGGAGGAGTACACATACAAACCAGAGCACAAACTACCTTTGCAACGGCGCCAATCTCAAAGGTATAGCTCTGTGAAGAGTCTTTCTTCGCTACACATCTTACCCCCCTCTTTTTTGCATTCCTCCCCCTCGCCTCGGGCCTTACATGCACACGATAAACTAGAACATCCGTTCCCAATGATCGACAGGATAAATTACAAAAGTTGGGTCGGCATCAACACAGCCAATATCATTATAAAATACAAATTGTAAATATTTTGTATATAGAACAAAGTAGGATGTGATTCAATCATTTTTTATATTGTAAAAAAAATTATTAAAGCTGCACTGAATGTATGAAATTACAAAACGTACAATGTAATTATGCAATTTATTTTTTGTTTTTTAAAATAAACAATTTAACAGTTTTTATTTTTCAATTCATTTTTTAATTATACTGTTAATTCAGTCTTGTAATATTATACCCCTTGTAAAATTACATTCAGTGTGACGTGATTTTATATTATTGAAGTACAAAATTAAATTTGATTACATTTAACTTTAAATTTTTCATATAAAATTAAATAAAATTTTGTGTACCTGAACATTTTCTTTAGAATAGCATTAAATTTCATGCAATCTTACATTTTTTTTTTACAAAATAATATAAAGATCTATGGTCGAAATATGAAAAGAGCCATTGCTGCTTTGAAAAGGCTTTGCCTGCTGATATTATGAAGTTTATACATAACGAATGGGTTAAAATTAATAAAGAGGAGAACATTTAAGGATATCTCAAAGAAAGAAGAATATATGACATTGTAATGGGTCTGAAAATCGCAGACACTTTTGTTGAAGGAACACCGGAGCGAGGGAGAGAAAAAGATAAAAAGAGACGGACAGCGGCGGCGGTGTTCTCGTGCGAATTTCACACCTTTGGGTCCAAGGGAAGAGTCTCTCCCTTTCTGGGATAAATCGCAATCGCGATACTCGCATGTTATTGCCGGGGTTAGAGCTCCGCTTGTGGTAACGCACACACGCACGGGAGAACCTGTATCCATGGGGACTCGAGAGTTCGCAACTGGCAATAGGGATCGGATAACATGCGGCTAGACGGGCTACAGACGCCGAGCGTCCTTCGCTTCTGTTCACGCTTAAGCACACAGACTCGCGCGCACGCCGAGGCTCGTGCGTGAATGAGCATTACCAATAATCAACCAATCTTTCACAAATTCACCTTTTTCATAATTACACAGTCAATCATGCAGTTTTCATCACCAACAACTTTTCATCTCACATTTAATTCATAGTTTTATAAATAAATAAGACTCTTAAGGCCCTAAAACATCTGAGAAACTTGATAAACTTGAAACTTGATGTCCGTTATATTTTTCATTTTTTTTTGGTTGGTTTTATTTAAATGTTTATAAATTAGATATCACCAATTTATGATCGGGTATTTAATGGCATAACATGATCGTCTCCGTTACCGAGTTCTAATTGACTACAAGAACCGGAGTAATGAGATTTTAACTCAAAAGCGGCGATGGACAGGCAACGGCAACGTCAATAAATTGTTTAATGTGGAGCGCGAAGTGTGACTATAACGTTTCCGGTTGGCCGGAAGGTGAATTTGCTCCGTGTCAGTGAACTTTGTGTTGTTTGACCCTGGCGTTCGGTTTTTCCGCAGGGGAGGTCGCAAAGGCCTTTTTTTTCGTCCCATCATTATACCCGTCCTCGCATTATTTTCACGCTTTATACTTGTTGTCATTTCTTACAAAGTTGTGTATACAAATAAACGTGCCTTGCTTGCATACTTTTACAATCTTCTTTTCCTGTTTGAATTTATGAAGATACTGCAAAATAAAAAATTACATCTTTGTGCACATGTATCATATATATTTATAATATTTTAACAGTCAGTGATGGATATGTTATAAAATTTTTCGAAAACAAAACGTCGTTGTGTTTGGTGTAACTTTCGAAAAGTAATAACCGTTGATTGAATTTATGTTTCAGGTTGGTGTATGGACGTGATCGAGTTTAGTGCATTGTGGGATGCTTTTTACGTGAAATCGTGCATATTACATCGGAACCTCTGCGCGGAGAGAGGCTGAACAATGGACCACCCTGTATACACTTATATCCGTCTGGTGTCCCTTTCTTTCCGCTTCTCAACGGCGAGCCACGAGTTGCACGGTCCTGGCTACAGCGCCGCTGCGACCCTTGACACGTCCAGTACCTCGTTGCAATTTTATTGCACGCCTCCGCTTCCACGAAGATGCTCTTCTTCCATTTTTCAACTTTTGTTGTCCGTTTTTTCCCCACTCGCTATATTTAACCTTCGACTTTATATCTTCGACCATGCTATATCCTGTTTAAAAATAATTTTTGCAAAATTCAACAGTTTAGTTCTTTTATTCAAAAAAAATAGCAAAATAATGAGAGAAGAACGTTTCGGAAAAAAAAAAAGATTTGATTCAGAACAAGGAAAAATATAATTGAATTCGACGAGTGGCGTTTTCTGCGAAGTGCGGTGCATCCGCAGCACGCAGACAAACAAAAACACACACAGTGCGAGATGCAGTTCGCGTCCCTCCTGTTCCCTCTTTCTCCTAGCGGTCATCTCCTCGCAGTCATGCAGTCTCCCAACTGGTGGTGGCAGCAGCGTCGCCGTCCAAACATGCCGCAAGCTCTCATCTTTCTTTTTTCCACGAAAAAGCTCTCCGAGGACGAATTTGAACCGGTGTGTAATGCGCGCGCAGAAGCGGAAAATTCGAAACTGATAAGCCGCCATCTTGATTTGTGTACGTTTGAATTACAGGTGGCGCTGTAAAAAAAAATTGAAAAAAGTTAATGTGGTAAAAGAGGAATTTGAAAAACAAAAAAAAAATCGACAAAAAAATTTGTTGAAAAGATAGAAAGAGGGAATTGTAATTTGAATATGAATATCTGTTGGATGGGGCAAAAAATTAGCATAACCGCTAATTTGTTTGGTCGGGAGAAAAAGAAAGGAGTGATTGAAAACTAATTAGTAGTTAACGTGAGATGTTTTGTTGTAAGTAGAGCACGCTTAGGATCGACGATTCTCACGCTCGTGCCGTTTTAACCCTCCATTGGTCAGTGAAAATAACCTCAAAACATTATTAGCATATACATACAAACACATGCGAAGGTCCATGTCTCGCATCTCGGGGTAAGAGTCGAGTGGGGTCCTTTTTTCTTCATGTTTTGTTGTTTGACCGCATTTGAACCATTTTTGACCCGTTTGACCTGTCCGACCCGTCTGACCTTGGATTAATGACGACACGGCGCGCAATAAAAGGGCCCCCAATTTTAACTGGACCGCTTTTTTACACTCTCGACAGTCGTTTAGCAGGATTTTCGCGTCAAAGAAATTAAGTTTTCATTATTAGCATAATCGTCGTCACGATCGTTTCATTTCAACCTCTCTCTTTCTTAATTTTCATTTTTAAAATTTAATTTTTGATAACACAGTTAAAATTACATTCAATCAAATTTTCGGCTGGGATTTTTATTTGCGGAACTTGGATTTAATTTTATTCTCTGTAATGAGAGAATACATGTAAACATTTTTTTGAAAAATGATGTTCACACTTATATGAAAATTATAAAGCAGTTTGTTTTATTTTAAAACTGCTGATATAAACTTTATCAAAAAATGATTAACTTATCGAGTCCGATAAGTTCACAGTTGGCGGTTTTTTATGATAAGAAAAATGAAATTTATATCAACAATAAAGACGTTGTTATAATGTCTAATAAACATACAGAATATTATATAAAATTATTTCATTTAATTGAATTTGTTTTTCACATTTTCATATATCTTGCAAACTTAGAAACAGTGTAAAATAATGCAAAGAAATATATTGAAATCATTGAAAACAATTTTGAATTTCGAAACAAACAATTTGAAGAATTATAAGGGGTTGTACCTATCTGCAAGGCAAAAAACTAAAAAAACTAGTCCTTCTTCGATCGAATTTAAAAAATACCATTCATTGATAAAATGGCATAAATTTGAATCATCAAAAAATATAGACCGAAAAAAGTTTTAAAAAAATGGTTTCATTTTTGCAAAAAAGAAACAATGTTTTTTTCAAAGTTGCGATTTTTGATAACGTCCCGCAGGTAGGTAAAATCCCTTAAAAATAATCGGTTGTTAAAAATTTGAAAATATTTCAAAAAATGTTTTAAAAAAGGTGTAAAAGTAACGTTCAACATCAAAATTATACGGTTGAGAATTAAATTGGACCTTTGGCCCATAATAGCAGGGTATAAACGTCAAACTTTTGATTGATGCAACGTTGACGGTGCGACGCGACATTGGATGTGACGCGGAGACTCGACGATTGGTTATACGCGTGACCGGAGCGTGCAGAGAGCATACGTCACGGGGTGGCATTACGCAGAGACACGCGACCGAAAGGCTTGCGCCAGACACACTCGGCTGTTGCACAAGTTAGATATTGATCTTAGCCGGAACTAGTTTCCGTTTCCGTATTTCCATCTGGCGTCGCGCATCAGCCCGCTGTCTCAACTCGATCGCTGCCAAACCGACGGCACACCAACTCGTCACAACACCCAGACAAAATAACTCCCGAGACCCTAAAGGCCTTTGACCTTTAGATACAAAATCACTGCAATCAATAAATCCTCGCCCTTTTCAATTTCACCTTTCAACAAATCTTTTCATCCAACATCATTATTTTCTTCCCCACCAAAGTCAATCCTTTCTTCATTAAAATCAAATAAAATTGTCAACTTTTGTATAATCATTGTTATCGTTAAAATGAAATTTTTTACTTTTTTATCATGAAGGAAATTGTTGAAAAATTTTTATTTAATTCTGATGAGGATTTTGGTTTTTTTTGTTTTTTGTTTTTTTGTTGTTCTTTTTTTATTGAATGTGTGACTTTGAAGAGCGAATGTTGATTGTTTATCAGACGATCGTGTACGTACATGAGTGCACATTCGCCTGTGCGACTATACATGTTGCCTAGGTCAGTGCTACTGTGCTCTTGCACGCTATCATACTCGCGCTTCTAACTTGGAAATAAGAATTTAACCGTCCAATGCATCGAACTAGTCTCATCAAATAGTCATAACCCGAATAATAATTCACAATATCTCTTTGTATCGTATAAAAAAGTCAACCAATGTTACATTTTTAATTACAGTTTTACATTTTAATGAATAGTCAACAAATATATCTTTGCAAAAATGAGAGAGAGAGAGAAACAAGTAATAATAATTTTTTATTCCCATTTGGCAATAAAAAATTAAGTCGGTTAGTGGAAAAACGACTCAAGTCATGTTAAGTTTTTTTTTTTTAATTGTCGTTCAAAATCTAAAAATGCTCTTATATCTTAAGCAAATTTTGTTTTAAAATTGTATATCATATTGTAAATTGATGTCTTGTCTATCGCTTACAAGATACATACCTAGTTATTTGAAAATAATGATAAAAAGTAGAAATGATAAACATTTTTGTGTGTCAAGATTTAAGTCATTTTTTCATCAAACGTGTTTTTTGAAACCACTCTTCATTTTCGGATTTTAAAAATTTCATTAGTGACATTATGTCCTTTTTTTCGCTGATGTTATACCTGGTCTGATGGCAGATCTCATCAGGTCGATTTTTTTTTGATATTTAACTGCGTCAAATTGTCAATAAAATTAAATAACGCTTAAATCGACTTAAGTCGTTTTTTCACGCAAACGGTGAAAAACTAATTCTGCAGTTACCGTACAATATTAGAAAATTCGCATTTTTGTATAGAAAAAAATAAAGTAAATGGTTTGATATTCTTAAGGCGATGAATAAAGATCAGTGTTTATGAAAAACGAGTTGAGGTTCTGTGTCAAAAATAAATATTGAAAGACTAAATAAAATATATCAGGCGATTCTTTGCAACTATATGAAACGCCTAATATATTTTGTTTAGT
This sequence comes from Trissolcus japonicus, assembly GCA_030522925.1. Taxonomy (NCBI): domain Eukaryota; kingdom Metazoa; phylum Arthropoda; class Insecta; order Hymenoptera; family Scelionidae; genus Trissolcus; species Trissolcus japonicus. The sequence continues at coordinate 28,265 of JAPYZS010000464.1, forward strand.
CTTTCAATGCGGTTATTCATAAAACAGGACTTCAACTAGTTTTTTATAAACACTAACCTTTATTCATCCCCTTAAGGTGTATGTATATTAGATCTTGTAGTTTTTGAAAAACCGTTTAATATAAAACCAACTTAAATCAACTTACCTCATTTTTCCACTAACCGACTCAATTGTATACTAAAAATGTAACAGATAAAGGAATGGAAAAGGACGGAAAAGTCGTGAATGAAAATGTTATGGGAGGGGTAAAGATCATTATAAGGGTGTTTCCCCGGGCCACCCTCCATTTTAACGTTACAAAGATATTTGTCAGGGGCGTATCTATACATAACCAAGGGAAGGGGCGTAACCTAATTTCTTTCCCCAAAATTGTACTTCAGAATCTTTTTAATAAACTCAGACTTTCGCACCAAACGACACAGGATATTTTCGCTGATTGTATTAGTTTTATCTGCCCTTAAACAGTTCAAAGGTGGCAAACTCGTTTAATAATACACTCTATTTCTGAACTTTTTATTCTCCATTTTTATTTTCGAAACAATTTCAACAAAATGTAAACAAAAGTGCAATTTTGTTAAACAAATTTTATCGGACTCAAAATTCTTTCTTAACAAATCAATTGTTAAATTTCAAGTTTTATTATTTTTAATTTAAAAATGCCAATATTTTATTCAAATAATAATAAAAAAAAACTTATCTGACTCTAAACATGAAAACTAACGTACTATCAAATTGAAGCTAATTATACGTGAATCTGTATTATTTGTATATTCAGTCGCTAACTCGACGGCTATAACAACTTTAAATTGTATCAATGGTCAATTGTAATTAATAAAAGAAGACCGGGGGGAGGGGGGGGGGGATTGATTGGCCGTTGCGTCAGATTAAAAATAGTTTCGGAATTGCAAGCATGCAGCGATGCGGGAGATTGTGCGAGAGGACATCGTCGTGCGCTATGGAAAAAAAGCCCAATGACTCGACGTACTAGTTGCGCGAACAAATCCACGCCCACTATACACGTAACATCGGCCAATGACCGGCTCCATAGGTGTAGGCCTAGCCGATTCCTAATCCTCCCCGCACCCTCCTGCATACGTCATCAAATACATGCCTAAACTTTGCTGTACACCATGCGCCAACAGCTGACGCCGAGGTCAACCGTTTTAGTCGCTGCAAAACGACAAATTTTCATTTTTGTTTATTTGGTTTTGTATAAATAAGTCAGAAAAACAATCTTCAGTTCGGGCCAAAGTGATGGTAAAAGTTCGGGTTGGATTGCGGTTTGGGTTGTTACGTAAGAATAAAACTTTTAACTTAGCGCGTAGTACTACGTTACGGAGGGGGGAAGCACCTCTACAAGTCCAGCCCTTCGGTTCTAGTTCATTCACACGATCGTCTCACTCTCTTGTTAAATACGTAATATGATGTGTCCCCTCCAGCTTTGAGCCCCCCGATTCGACGCCCCTCCGGTCCCGCCGTTTTCACATTTTTACGCCCACAGTTGCAAACTGTATTTTTCATCTGTTATTTTTTTCAATTTATTTTATTTTAAAAAGGCTTGAATTTATTTGATGAGAAAAGAAATTTTTGTTCAAAATCTATTTAAGCTTAACCCATTACCTGCCGAACATTAAAGGAGTCAACTTTCTGGTAACTTTTTTGCGAATTCATAATCTACACGTTGAAAATAAGAAAATTTTGCAATAAAAATTTTTTTCGTTTTTTTGCAATAACAATTATATTTGTTTATAAAAATTAATTTTTTAATGTAAAATTTAAACTTTATTGTGATCCCTATCTGTTGTTATAGTTGAAGAAATTGTTTATCGTGCTGAGTCTTATACTATTTAAATGAAAACGATTTTTGGAAATGTTGCGAAAACGCATCAACAGCAGGTAATGGGTTAAACGAACTCATTTGTGATTAAACAGATTTTAAAAAAGTTTTTTTAACTTGGTTAAATTGTAAATCGAAAAACGCAAAAGGAAATGTATGTTTGTCATAAAAAAATTTTGCCTCGAACTCTAGTAACTCAATTTTACAAAATGGACCTGAACCATTTGCAATGAAGAGTGCATTTGATTTCAAAAGAAAATCCCATTTTTGATCAAACTTTTGTAATTGGCTATTTTTTTCTGACAAGCAACCGTCGCTGCAATGATTACAAAAAAGGATTTCGTTTTTCAAAACGGGTTTTAGCTAGTATTCAAAATGGATTAAATATATTTTAAAAGTTGACCGATAAACAAGTTTATTGTTAACAAACAAAGTAAAATTAAACACGAAAAATAATCTAACTGATTTTCCTCCTAATAATTTATAATTTTTTCCATTTCAAAACTCTGCAAAAAATTCTTCACATTTTTTTCCTCACGATTATTAACATCCATTTTGTGTTTTTCGATGCACAATTTAAACTTAAAAATTCCATCCTATCTCCAACTTTTCTCCGATGCAAAAACTTTAAAACGAAAGTAAAAACTTTTTTATCAGGAATGTTTTTGAGGGACGAGAGGAAGTTTATAATTCCTTCCTGTCGAAATTATTTCTCACGCAATGGACCAGATGCGCTTGGCAACAGAAATTGCACCGGCGATAAAATTGCAGCGCAAATTTTGACCGAGAGCATAGTCGTAGAAACGGGGAGATTGAACGTAACTAAAGAAAAAAAAAAAGAAAAAGCACAAGCAAAGCCCTTAACCGGTTTCTCGGTATGGCTAAGGGCCAGCCGATCGGCGCGCAGCACAGAAACTTGAAGCGCATTATTTTAACGAAGATAAACGCGATTCACTTTTCAAGTCAACTGGTGCAACTTGAGACGAACGATGCACATTCGCCAAAGGAAGCCGTAATTTAATTAATGTCGCCCTTGTAAAGCTGACCTAACAAAAAAAATTATATAAAATGCCAGGCGACTTTTCATTTAAGTAAAATTACATAACATTCAATGTAATATTACATGACATAGTATGTAAAATCACAAACAAACAATTTAATTTTACACTAAATGTAAAAAATTACTAATTATAAAAGTACTCTTTGTAGAATCATTTTACACTAACATTGTAATGCAATTTCAATTTTATGAAATGAAAATTTCATAAAAAACGTCATAGGGATTACGTATGTAATACTTGACTGGTTATTGCAACTTACCACAGATATATTTTAATTTTATACATTCTTTAATATCAACATTATTTTTTCTTAGTTAGAAATATAAAACAAATTATAATTTTGTTTGATTTCAGATATTGGATCTTGTGTTGCATCACGGTTGGAGCAGACAGCTACTTGATGACACTAACCCGTAGATCCGAACTTGTGGGCTTTTTTATATGCATACCGCAAGGTCCTATCTACCGGTACATGTATAGTAGTCAGTCCGGCGATAAGTACTGGACGATTCTGCAATAACCCTCGAAACAGATCTAGCGTTCTTTTTCTGTTCCAGTGGCAAGACGTTCGGTAACTGTCAATTATTTTGCAATTAAATTTACATTTTAGGGCTGACATCTAAAGTTGAAAAAAATAAATGAAATAAACTGAAACAAAAGTCATTGAAAAATAATTAAGGGTAATCTTCCAAACGGAGGTGGGAGTTGCAAATTGCGGAGATTGAAATTTGGATGGCGTCGTTAGCGATGTCTGGGTGAGGTAGTAGGTTGTATAGTAGGGGATCAACCGATATGAAGTCCACTGTACAACTTGCTAACTTTCCCGGACGTCGCGATTGCAACGTTGGAGAACTCGGGTGCCTTTTCAAAGCTCCACAATACATTGAATGAAATCAACTTTTCATTTGGTCCGAATTAGAATTAGAATTTAACTTAGAGTCTAAGTGTAAACGGAAACTAACAGTATATAAAAATTTTATAGATAAATTATGGCGCCGATTCCCTGAGACCCTAACTTGTGACGTCGCGTCCGATATCTCACAGGCTAGATTCTCTGGTATTGGCGATGAGTGCTGCCTTTTGTCGTACAAAAGTCAGTTCTTGCACCAGAAAACAAAAGCCTTCCATTGTGAGAGACTTAATTTCGGGATTAGCGAGGACAGCCGCACGCAATTGTTATTTATACATCAAATAAATCTTTATTGCACAACCGTCTTAATACAATTGTTCTCGAACGTTATCAAAATACACAACTCTTAATCCTAACAGCAAAAAATGTACATTGAAAATTTTACAAATAAATAAATATCTGAAAAAATGTCTAATTTCATTTACCCCTTTGTGTGTACAATTTACTTTACAATTAGACAGCCAACCCAGGAAGATAAGATCAATTACAAAAATAGATCCCTCTGGCTGTTCGAATTTCATTTTATACAAACAACAATCGACGCTTCTCAATTTCCAATATTTGAACTTAATCGCGCCTTTTTAAATCAAAGGTCAATACAATTTTGCCGTCTCGTCCATTAGCTTTTTCAGCTCAGCAGCCGAGTAGCCGAGCAGACTCTTCAAGTCACAGACAAACTTATAGACGAACCTCTTTCCGTGGACCTTGGAGATGATGTCGCCGTCGTAATAGTACCTGAGGGCGCGACTGAGCTTCTCATAGTTCATCGAGCGTTTGTTCTTGCGCGCGCCCCACAATTTTGCTACATTTTCCGGCTCGCTGAGCTTGAATTCACCCTCCTCGCCGACCCAGTGGATCTCGTTTATGTGCTGCCGATCAGTCAGCAGCTCCAACAGAAACTGCCAAAGTTGGATCTGCCCGCTGTTCATGGTTCGCGAACTCGTCGGCGCCATCGATCCGCTGCTATAGTTTGTCAACGTCATCAGACGTTGCTGCTCCTTCACGGGCGTTAAGCGCACTTTTGACAACTTTTGCGGTGATGACTTCGGACTTTTTTCCTCATCGGAGACTGATGTTACTTCCTTCTGGTTAACCGCTGACCAAATCGTAAACAATTATTATTATTATTTAATTTATAACAAGATAAGCATTTTGATTCCAATTTATTATGAATGTTAATATGAATGTTCAATTGTAAAACAAAAGAGTGATTACCTATAGTTTTGAACTTTTTTAATATCTCTAAATGCATCCAAAATATGCTGTCTTTATCATGGGGTACTTTCTGATTGAACTCCTCTTGAGACATGTTACAAAGTTGAGCACCAGTTATATTCCAATCACTCAGCTTGATTGATACCAGATTGAATTGTCGCACTGCCCACTGAAGCCAGTGCCTCACGTGGGGTTGCGTCCATTCGTTTGGATCTTTCGGAATTCTCAATCGTTCCTAAAAGCAAACGGGAAAATGATAAATTCTTGTTTGATTAGTTTTTAATGTGGAGAAAATGAACTCTACCATTTCTTTCTGATAATGTACGTCTAGTTGCCAGTCGTCTGGTTCTGGATTGCTCGCTGAAACGATTATATTTTTTTTAAGAAATATTTGTTTCCATGTACCAAATTTAAACAAAGATTTAACGATACTAAATTAAAAACTGTATTTCTGTATAACTTACAATTATTTTCTGCATATTCCTCCGCGGGTTTCAAAACATCAACAATGTTTATCTGCTTTTGTGGACTTTTAATTTGTACATTGATCTGCACAAGTCCTTCCCCTTGGACACATTGGTCTACTAGATTTTTGTGACTTTCCAACTGAAACATAAAAAAACATCAATAAAATCAACAGGATTTGTATTTTAAATTTGAAATCGTTTAGATGAAACCTTTTGAGAATCTTGCAACCAAAATGAATAATCGTTCAACTCGACCCCCAACCTCTGCTCTAACAAATTTCGCAAAGTGGAAAGCGGTTCCCGAATGTCCATATGTTGCTGGAGAATTCCCTCGTTTGTATCGTCGCCGTTCGCTGAGCAGCCCAGGTTGAAACTTGGCTCCACCTCTAAATCTGCATTCTCTTGTAGATGAGTCATGATGTCGTCTTCATGCGACAAAATTCCGTCAGACTCGATCTTTATCCTTTTGATAATCCCGAAATCGCATTCTTCATCTATGTCGAAACTGAAAAGCAAAACATAACTTGTACCATAGCCAATATTTTTCCACGCAAAAATAAGTAACTGAAATAATTTTTGTTTAAGTGAAAAGAAGATTTTGATTTTTGCACTCAATTGTGAATGAAAAAAATGGAACGAAGAAATTGTTTTTTTATGAATCATACTGTTGTTGAAGTTTCTTCGAGGTTATGTTTTTCTTAAAAAGTGGTTCACTTAAAAACGTCACACTTTACGACCTGAAGTCGCCTTATTTTTGTTACGACTTACGATCTTTCGGCTATTTTGCTCCGTATTCGTTGGTCCATCTTAAAAAAATATAATTTCAATCACTGTACGACAATATTTTCCTCGTCGTAAACAGTGTGTACGTTTTTTTATAGGTTATGGCCGTATTAGTTACCAGTCCGTCCTGGCTCCTGCGCGCCAGCGTTATCAACTGCCGACATATTGATTTACAGACTCCGAAAAAAATTTTAAAAAAATCCGCGAACAAAATCGCAACATTAGAACAAAATAAAAACAACAATCCTGCTTTTTTTATGTTGCTAATATGATAAAAAATTGTTTTTATTATTTACGGTTCAATTTTTGAAAAACTAATGATAATTTTGAAAATTAATGTTTGAATCTAACAAAATTTGATTTTGTTGTGTCCAATTAGCAGTTTTTGATTTTTTAATTTCTTTTTGGGAAATAATTTACAAACGTATCTAATCGGATAATTTTTATGTGTTTTTGAGTCTGCTCAGGACTGAGAATTTGTATGCTCTAAACTTAATGATGCTAAATTATATTTGACCGCTTAAGTTGCAGGCAAACAATGTCCCAGTATTTAACAGATTTTCATTATCACATAAATTCATTTGTTCACACTCTGGTACAATCTTCCAAACTATAAGTTTCGTGAGAATATACAAATTTTGTAATCAACAATAAATAACTTAATTTAAAGAAGCTGCGGCTCATGAATACGAAAAATCATTTTTTGAATGAAATTAAATGTAAAAATGGAAATGTTCCTTCTACATTGAAGATTATTTGTTTGTAAACATTAAAGCATGGCATTTATAAACAAACTTTTTGGTAAGTAAAAAAAAAAGTAAAACAAATACTATGATATTGTTTATCCTAGTCCCCCTTTTAAAAAGTTGATGACACCCTGAAGTTGGATCCGCGGCCAATTCATGTCCCCTCGTTTTATTTTTTGACAGGCCGGGTTGTTTACGTTCGACGGGTCGCGAAAATTTGACATTTCGGGGTGGGAATAAGAGTGTAGCGTATTTTATAACAAAAATAACAAAAAAATATGGGGTTCTTAATCGTGTTGCATGTTTATACAATTTAATAGCATTTGTAATCATGACATAAATTAAACAATGAGTAATTATTAAACAATGATTCATTTTTATCCTAAATCAAACCAAAATATTTCACTTCCAGAAATTTTCCACTTCCAACCAAAGAAAATTACTTATCACAAAACATTTGAACAATTTTTTTTTGTAGTTAATAACAAAATTCTAATTTTATTCGTTTCTCAAAGATATTTGCAAATTACAATTCAATTCAGGAAGTTTGAACAATTTTATGATTCCAGTGTTATCAGATACAATGTACATTTGATCTTGTCATAGTTGTGAATTACAACTTTTATTTACAATTTTTCTTAACATTCGACAATGCGGAAAAACGAATAATCAATTCTTTTCTTACCTCGCTTCCGTATTTATACTGATAAACAATTGAAACTAAAAAAAAGAAACATAACAAAATAAATAGAATTAAAATTTTAGTCATCCTAAAACCAAGTTAAAAATAACTAACAAAATTATGAAATATTTTTTTTAATTTTAAAAAATAGGAAAGTACCTGATGGTAACAAACATAGGAAGTTGTGGCCTGATGATGGCCTTGGGAGACTCAATTCAGCAAAGAATAGAATTCTACCAAAAGCAAAAAAAACAGAAACCAAATAATTACAACTTTGAGTTGGACCTGCTGACGAACAAATTGGAAAAACTTGACAACCAGGGAACCCCTCAGTATCTCTCGGTGGACGGAATCAATCTGGGAAATTTTCAAAACTACAAGCACGATTTTGTGAGGACGGCGAACATGGGAACAGCGGGCTTCGCCCAGGGACCTTTTTTGCACTTCTTCTACACATTTTTGGACAAAATTTTGAATGGAAAAGATTTTAACACTTTGATCAAGAAGATGGTCGTGGATCAAGGATTCGCTAGTCCCAGTTTAATCCTCATCTTTTTTGTTGTTATTGGATTAATGGAGAGGAAGAAAGTCGAACAGATCTGGGATGAGATGCGGCTAAAATTTCTAGACACTTACAAGGTACGAAAATAAAAGATGAAACTATTTTTGAAAAGAAATATTTTTGATTGGGTGTAATGAATTGAAATTGAATGAGTTTCCTTACATTGAATACAATGTTTCAACTGAAATAATTTATAGATGGATTTATGTTTTTGGCCTCCAATTCAAATATTCAATTTTCTCATATTACCAGCAAAGTATAGAGTAATTTACTTAAACGTGATGGTTATCATTTATAACGTTCTCTTATCTCACATTTATCATGTAAGTATTTTGAAATCGAAAGTTGAACAATTTGTTGAACAAGGTTTCTATCAAAAATGAATTAATTATTTTTGTTTCAGAACGAATCTTATGATGATCTAAACACAATTCAAGTAGAAAACTGTAGCAAGTGTGTTTCAAAAAGAATTTTTTAATGTAAAAACAAAATAAGATCTTATAAATTTTTATAATAAAATAAAACAAGAAGAGAAGAAAAGAATAAAATTGACCTTGATTTTTGGAGAGAAATTGGTTCATAGGTGATGTTTGAATGACAAGTTCCTTCTTTTAAATGAAGAATGGAGACTATCCACGCAACATTTTATTTTTTTAATTTTTACAAAAAAAAAGTTACACCACAATAAAATCACTTATTTCGCCGCGACTTGTTTGGGTTTTGGTAGTCCTTCCCTGAATCCGTTCCTGCAACCAAACAAAAACCATCATTTGAATTGAACTTTTTAAAAATAAACAAAACTTTTAATTTATCAAATTTTTTATTTACTCACTTGAACTTGCGTCGAACGATTTTAAGGTGGCGCATACGACCGGTTCCAGTGGTCTTCCTCCTCTTGGCTTTGATGGACCAGTTGTCTGCAAAAAAAAAAAAAAACAATTTTTTGTGTCAGGAATTTATTTAATATCAGAAACAAAGCATTATTTTGCTGAATACTTGTGTATAGAGAAAAAACTAAGTTTGATTTTTCTACTTACATGATCGCATCTTCTTTCTGGGGTAGCCACACTGGGCACACTCAGATTTTTGAATGTGATACGAACTGCGTCCGCATCTTCTGCACAAGGTGTGCGTCTTATTGTGACGCTTACCAAAGCTTGATGTACCCTTCGTCTGAAAAATGCACAACACATTAATAACACATCCTTATATACACGAAGAAAAACATAAACACTCCAAAACTTCTACCATTTGTGATCAATTTAAAACCTCGAACTAAAAAATTTAACTGCAAATCAAACCGAAGGTTAATGTTTCTTTTGAAATCAATTTTCCGCGTACAATTTCCACTAAGATGAAAAATCATCGAAAATGTGTTTCACCCCCAAGACACAGTCTTAACCTCAATCCGCCATAATGACAAACTAATTCGCAAGGGATAAATTGCGCGAATGTCAAAAATAACCCCGACAAATACTCCCCGAGAGACCTCAAATCAACAATTTGTTTAATTAATTGTTTTTCAACTCAGGATTAATCCAAAACAATCGGATTTAAATTGCACCGAAAAATCCTTACCATGTTGTTCTCCGAAGGACAACGGAAAGAAACCGTCAATGATGAAAACGGGCTTTAAAACTTCGGCATCCCATTGCGCATGCGCCGTTTGGAAACTCACCTTAGCGGTTTCTTAGAACGAAATTCGAAATTGCACAATCGAACAAAAGTCACAACTGTTTTAATACAATCACAACTCCTCTCTTTTCACTTCCTTTAACAATTAACAATCATAAACATTGCAACGTTTATTAAACGTTTTTATTTATTATTCAAAATAGTCCATAAGCAAGAGAGAGAAGGAAGATATTGTTTCGGAACCCGAATATTGGATTGACACAAAAATGACCTATTTATTCGCGTTCGGGCGAGTTCGGGCATCTTCGGTCGGTTCTGGCTTGCGAACGCGGCGGTACACCCCTCGCCCCGCGGGGTGGGAGGCGCCGTCTGTTAATATGGCGGCCATGATGGGTGTCAGCGGCGGCCAGTGACGGTACAATCAGCCTCGCGTCGACGATTATTTAGGTGTTTTTTCTCAACCCGAAGCTTCCGAATTCTGATCGTGAGTCGCGGCGAAGTTCACGGCACGTGTCAAACCGCCGCAACAGTGCTCCAAAACTCTCAGTGCTACGAGCTTAACCGCGCGACAAAATGACGCAGCTACTGCCCATAAGGTTTCAGGAGCATCTCCAGGTGAGTGACCCGGATCCCACGCTCTCGTCGGGCCCTCGTTCCCACGTTCACCTGGGGCTTCAAAATTTGGCCCAGTCCGAACCAACCCGGGGGGGAGGGGGGGAGCATCGATCGCACGATAAGAGATCGATGCCAGCCACGTCTGACTGTTTTGTCATGTACGCCCCTTCCGCCGATTTCTTTCTCACCTTTGACTTTCCTCTCACTTGTCCCGATCCCACATCTGACGTTTCACCGGGAAACCCGTGTCTTTCCTTTGCATCCTTTCGTCTTCCTTTTTTTATGTTTGTATAAAAAGCAACCCCCCCTTTTTTAATTTTCAAGGTCAAACTTTGTTTTGAAATAAATCTAATTAAATGCAGCTTGTCAAAATTTAAAGGTTATGATTTATCTGTATTTTCAATCTTTTCATCATCTGAAACGGTTTAGGAACTTGAAAATGTTTAAATTAAAAGATGTCCAAAATTTTGGAACCAATTAAAAAACATATCAGTTGAATTTTTTGCACATTTGTTTATGATATGTTACATACATTTTTCCGCCATTTTTAAATGCTTCGTTTTTTAATAATTAAATAGTGATTTTTTATCTTAATTGGATTATTTTTATTGCAATTTTTTCATTTTGAAATTGACATTTGGTTTGTTTTGTTTCAGCTCACGTCAGTGGGCATCAACGCGAACAATGTGAGCTTCAACACTGTCACCATGGAGTCGGACAAATTCATCTGCGTCCGGGAAAAGGTTGGAGAGACGGCCCAAGTGGTCATCATCGACATGAACGACTCCGCGAACCCTATAAGACGGCCCATTTCTGCGGACTCCGCCATCATGAACCCCGCTAGCAAAGTCATTGCTCTGAAAGGTCTCAAATCCTTCATTTTTTAACATTCTTTTCTTTAATATTTAAATCACTTTTCATTTCATCGATCACTGGCGCGCGTTCAAATTTATTTTAATCCTTCTGACACAATAGATTGTGCAATGTAAACAACTATTGGTTACACGTTTTCTGAATGATTATCAACATCCTCATTCTAGTGGTTTGTTATCTTTACAATAAATCTCGTACAGTTTGGGCAACCATGATTTTCTATTTTATTATATTTTCATTTCCATCTTTCTACTCTGTTTGTTTTATTTGTAATTTCCTTTCTTGTTTAATCATTAATATGACTTTATTTTTTTAATCTAAAAGAAATTTTCTATTTCTGAAGGTTCACTGAAGGGGAAAGAAACGCTTGATAAAAACATACCCAGATGTCTAATTGAAATCGTTAAAGTTTGTTCAAAATGTCAAACAGTCCTGTTCAAAAATAACATTTTCACGCAAAAAATTCTGGAATCAAAAAAAAAAACAAACAAACAAAACAAAAAAGAAAATAAAAAATTTTGAAAATGAATGAAAATATAGGATGACGTTGTGTGAAATGCAAATTGTCGGCTTATTAGTTGAAAATTAAAGTCGGCAAAGGTAAATAAAATTTGTGATGATGGTTAGTTAGATAAAAAGAAGGAAAAAAGAGGAAATGCGCTGTTCAACGAAGCAAAGCTGTGAGCACTGCAGCATAACTGGCCGCTCAATTCCATCTTTTGCTTAATAACTGCGAGATAGCGCTGAGATTGTTCGTCATTATCCTCGCTCTTCATGCATTATTTATACGATAATTCGTGTCAATAGTCAGTCAATTTAAAATGACACTTTATTACTTTTTATCGTCTCACTTCTGTTTGCCTTTGTTTTGTCACGATCTGGCCTTTCGATTACCATCGACTTACATAAACGTCTAGAACGCTAAGAATTCGTCATCTTAATTACCCAAACTAATCTCAAAAAATTATTATCTTAATGGAAACACATTTCCTGAGATTTTCATTCCAATTAGAATGATTAAAGTGATAAAGCTGCTGAATTGGAATTTGAATTAGAAATTTTAAATCGATCACTTTTCGTACAATTCATTTTTATTTGTTTCTTATAAATTCGTGGCGAATATTTCCTCTTAGGATATTACATTGAAATGTTAGAGGTAGCGTTAGAAAGATCAAACAAAGTGGGAGGTGTAAGAGTGAATGACTGTCCTACGGTGACTTCATTAAGAAAAAATGTTGATCTTGCGTTTCACGGCTAATTGAATAGTAATTTCTCTGATTACGTTGAGCGACTGATTTTAAATGACCTTTTCAAAATTGTTCAGTACTCCGAATCAATTGCATAACCATCTATAAGAAGATATAACAAAATGATTCTCAATAATTGTACTAAATAAATACTAAATAAAATTATAAAACATTTATAATTTATATTTATAATGTACAAATATATAAATAGATATATATATATAATTTATATAAAATTTGAAAAAAAAAATTCAAATAAAATTTATATAAAAAGAAGTGTAGCTTATTTTAAAGTTTATTTTTCATTTTCAGCTCTAAAGACATTACAGATCTTCAACATTGAGATGAAATCAAAGATGAAGGAGCACAAGATGACCGAGGACGTGGTGTTCTGGAAATGGATCTCGCTAAACACGCTGGCCCTGGTGACCGAAACGGCGGTCTACCACTGGTCTATGGAGGGCGACTCAACCCCGATGAAGATGTTCGACCGGCACTCGTCACTGAACGGTTGCCAGATCATCAACTACCGAACGGACTCGAAACAGACCTGGCTCCTTTTGATCGGTATCTCTGCGGTGAACTCGCGGGTGGTCGGGGCGATGCAGCTGTACTCCGTGGAGCGCAAGTGCTCGCAGCCGATCGAAGGCCATGCGGCTTCATTCGCTCAGTTCAAAATGGAAGGCAACAGCGAGCCAAGTAACCTGTTCTGTTTCGCGGTGAGGACCACGCAGGGTGCGAAGCTGCACATCATCGAGGTCGGCCAACCCCCGGCGGGGAACCACCCGTTTCCGAAAAAAGCGGTCGATGTGTTCTTCCCAACCGAGGCAGGCAATGACTTCCCCGTTGCGATGCAGGTGAGCAGCAAGTACGACGTCATTTACCTGATCACCAAGTACGGCTACATCCACATGTACGACATCGAGAGCGCCACTTGCATCTACATGAACCGCATCTCAGGCGAGACTATCTTCGTGACGGCTCCCCACGAGGCGTCCGGCGGCATCATCGGGGTCAATAGAAAGGGCCAGGTGCTCTCGGTCTCGGTCGACGAGGAGAACATCATCCCCTACATCAACGGGGTGCTGCAGAACCCCGAGCTCGCGCTCAGAATGGCCGTGAGAAACAATCTCTCAGGTGCCGAGGACCTGTTCGTCAGGAAATTCAACATGCTTTTCCAAAACGCTCAATATGCGGAGGCGGCCAAGGTCGCGGCTAATGCTCCTAAGGGCATCCTCAGAACTCCGGCAACCATTCAGAGATTTCAGCAGGTGCTTGTTGAATCCTAATAAGATCTAATAATACTGATTTTTGTTTTCATTTTTGATTTTGACTGTTGGATTTTATTTTTTTGTTTCTTAGGTACCAACAACCACTGGACAGACGTCCCCACTTTTGCAGTACTTTGGGATCCTTTTAGACCAGGGCCAGCTGAACAAGTATGAGTCGCTGGAACTCTGCAGACCTGTGCTGGCCCAGAGTCGCAAGCCCCTCGTTGAGAAATGGTTAAAAGAAGACAAACTCGAGTGCAGCGAAGAGCTCGGTGATCTGGTCAAGCAGGCGGACCCAACCCTCGCTCTCAGCGTGTACCTTAGAGCGAACGTGCCCAATAAGGTCATCCAGTGTTTCGCAGAAACTGGACAGTTCCAGAAGATTGTGCTCTATGCGAAAAAAGTTTCTTATACGCCGGATTACATCTTCCTGCTGAGAAACGTTATGAGAATCAATCCCGATCAGGGACTGGCTTTTGCACAGATGTTGGTTCAGGATGAGGAACCGTTAGCTGACATCAATCAGGTTGATAGCCAGATTCTTGATAGTTAACATGAATTATTATGAACGTCAATAAACTAGTTTGAATAATGATTTTTTTAAATAATGAATTATATATAGATAATTTGGCATAGATAATTTGTCATATAAACTTGGGTGACATGGTCTTGGTTCTTTTTTAGATTGTGGACATTTTCATGGAGCAGAACATGGTACAGCAATGCACGGCCTTCTTGTTGGATGCTCTGAAGAACAATCGCCCAAGTGAGGGGGCTTTACAAACGCGACTGTTGGAGATGAATCTGATGTCGGTACCACAAGTTGCTGATGCGATCCTGAGTAATCAGATGTTCACGCACTACGACCGAGCACACATCGCCCAGCTTTGCGAGAAGGCTGGCCTGCTGCAACGCGCTCTGGAGCATTACACCGATCTTTATGACATCAAACGTGCCGTGGTTCACACCCATCTGCTCAGCCCCGAGTGGCTTGTCGAGTTCTTTGGCTCGCTTTCTGTTGAGGATTCACTCGAGTGCCTCAAGGCTATGCTCACTGCTAACATCCGCCAGAACCTTCAGATCTGCGTTCAAATCGCTAATAAGTATCATGAGCAACTGACTACGAAAGCTTTAATTGGTAATCATCCTTGAATTAATTGAAAATGTTCTTTTTTTAAATATTATTATATTTGTATTTTGAGAATTGCTATGTGAGATAAACATTATTGTTTGGTTACAGATTTGTTCGAGAGTTTCAAGTCCTTTGATGGATTGTACTATTTCCTTGGTTCAATAGTAAACTTTAGCCAAGACCAAGAAGTGCACTTTAAATACATCCAGGCTGCTTGCAAGATCGGTCAGATAAAAGAAGTCGAGCGCATCTGTCGCGAGAGCAACTGTTACAATCCCGAACGCGTCAAGAACTTCCTTAAGGAAGCCAAACTTTCGGACCAGCTTCCGCTCATTATTGTCTGCGACCGTTTTGATTTTGTCCACGACCTTGTGCTCTATTTATACAGAAACAACTTGCAGAAATACATTGAGATTTATGTACAGAAGGTAATACCATCTGTTCATTCTGTTGACTCATTTCTTTGTTTGATTTTGATTTTTAATTTTATTTTGTTATTCATAGGTCAATCCTTCGAGACTTCCCGTAGTCGTAGGTGGACTTTTAGATGTCGACTGTTCTGAGGACATCATCAAGAATCTGATACTGGTAGTGAGAGGACAATTTTCAACCGACGAGCTTGTCGAGGAAGTGGAAAAGAGGAACCGTTTGAAACTGCTACTGCCTTGGCTCGAATCTCGTGTTCATGAAAATTGCATCGAACCGGCCACTCATAATGCTTTGGCGAAGATTTATATTGACAGCAATAATAATCCCGAAAGATTCTTAAAGTACGAAACAAAAACAAAAAAAAACGAAATTATAAATTAATTTGAAAAATTAATGTTTAATATTGATACTAATTAATTTTTTATTTCGATAGGGAGAACCAGTTTTATGATAGCAGAGTAGTTGGAAAATACTGCGAGAAACGCGATCCGCACCTAGCCTGTATTGCATACGAGAGAGGACAGTGCGATAGAGAGCTCATTAGCGTTTGCAATGAGAACAGCCTTTTCAAGAGCGAAGCCAGGTATCTTGTCAGAAGACGTGATCCTATTTTGTGGGCTGAGGTCCTTCACGAGAACAATCCATATAAGAGACAACTTATCGATCAGGTAAAACAAAAACCTATTTTTTTGGTTCAAAAAATTTTTTTTTTTTTATTGAAAAGGACATAATATTTTAACTTTTCTTTTGTTTAGGTTGTCCAAACAGCCCTGTCGGAAACTCAGGACCCCGAAGACATATCCGTAACAGTGAAAGCCTTCATGACTGCAGACCTGCCGAACGAACTGATCGAGTTGCTGGAGAAGATAGTTCTGGACAGCAGCGTTTTCAGCGACCATCGCAACTTGCAGAATCTTTTGATTCTCACAGCCATCAAGGCCGATAGAACTCGAGTTATGGAGTACATCAACCGTCTCGACAACTATGACGCACCTGAGATTGCCAACATCGCTATATCCAATGAACTGTTCGAGGAAGCTTTCGCGATTTTCAAAAAGTTCGATGTCAATACCTCGGCCATTCAAGTCCTCATTGAACACGTCAACAACCTCGAGAGAGCTTATGAGTTCGCTGAAAGGTACATTTCTTTTAATTGTTTTTTTGGTGACTTCTGGAAAAATTAAATATTAATCCTGTAATATTTAATCAGTTGTTATTTAGTAATATTAAACTTGTTATTTAATCAATCTCACGTTTTTTAGGTGCAACGAACCGGCAGTCTGGTCGCAGTTGGCCCGAGCTCAGCTGCAACAAGGTTTGGTAAAAGAAGCAATCGACAGTTTCATTAAAGCAGATGACCCCTCGGCTTATGTCGACGTCGTAGAAACTGCTCACAGGACCTCGCACTGGGAGGACCTTGTGCGGTACCTGCAAATGGCTCGCAAGAAGGCACGCGAGTCGTTCATTGAAAGCGAGCTCATCTACGCTTATGCCAGAACAAACCGCTTGGCTGACCTTGAAGAATTCATCTCTGGCCCCAACCACGCTGACATTCAAAAGGTCACTTTCTTAATGAACATTTTATTACAAGAACTTTACTTTCTTTTTAATTAAAAAAATTCAAGTTCAGAATTCTTCATTTCTTCAACTTCATTTGGCTTCTACTAATTATTTGTTTTATTAGTTTTTCAAAAGAAATATCTGATTTCAGATTGGAGATCGTTGTTTTGACGATAAAATGTACGACGCTGCAAAACTGCTGTATAATAACGTCTCAAACTTCGCTCGTCTGGCAATCACGCTTGTGCATCTGAAGGAGTTCCAGGGAGCAGTCGACAGCGCTCGCAAAGCCAACTCGACTCGCACCTGGAAGGAGGTCTGTTTTGCCTGTGTGGACAGCGGCGAATTCCGTCTGGCACAGATGTGCGGCCTTCACATTGTCGTCCACGCCGACGAGCTCGAGGACCTGATCAATTACTATCAGGACCGTGGCCACTTCGAGGAACTCATCAACCTCCTCGAGGCTGCTCTTGGATTGGAGAGGGCACACATGGGCATGTTCACCGAGCTCGCCATTCTTTACAGCAAATACAAACCTCAAAGGATGAGGGAACACTTGGAACTTTTCTGGTCGAGAGTCAATATTCCAAAGGTAAGATAAGAACAAGACAAGAACAAGGAAGTCAAAATCAGATTTATTAAATGCTTATGTTTTGTTCACCAAAAATGATGAGAATAATCTCACCTTCCTTGGTTCATTGCAATCTCATGAACACCCCTAGCTGCGGCGTTCAAAATCCTCTCGACTCTCGTGATGCATCTTTTTCTGCAGTTGTTGGGGCTTTTTAGAAGTTCCTTCACAGCATCCTCGCCCCCTTGGTTGAATGCCGAGACCAGTTGGTCCATGGTGATCTTGTGGTAGGCAAATCTGCTGATCATGAAGTCGGACAAGAAACCTCGTAACGGTTCCAGGGTTCTCCTGACTTTCCTCCTAGCTATCATATCGAAATGGAGCGCACGCTGTTGGTTGTAGGAGACCCAGTTGGTTTGATTTAACAGATCGATGTTGAAGTAGTGGACAATTTCCCGGAGGAGGTGCAGATTGTTCGTTCCTATGTTGAATCTCGAGGCGTATGCTGATCCTAGGTAGTCGCGGTCTAGAGCTCTCAGTCTCAATGCACCCGGTTGATTGGCACGACTTATTATCTTTAATCTAATTAGCGGCTGGGTATCGTTGAACCCTAGACATAAAACAAATTAAACTCATAATTTGTACATTTATTGTTATATAAAAGTAAATTACAAATTAAACAAAAAAATAATGATATATTTGAAACATATTTTTATACTTTTGAAAGGAAAGAAATTTGTTTATAACTTTAATACCAACCTATGATGTGAGGCTTGAAAGTAGGATTCATTTTCATTACTGAAATCTCAGACATGAGTCGTTTGTTATGGAACCTCTTTCCATTGTGTGAAACTAAAAGGTGCTCTCTTTGTGTTTGCGACAAAAAATGTACAAAATTTAAAAACGCATTTTTCAGAGGCACCGTTGGTTTCTCCTCGTTGAACTGGTACAACCTCCCGTTTCTAACTTCGAATCCTAAAAGGTATAAATAAAATGAAAAATAAATTAAACAATTTAATTCTTCAGACACAACTGAGGTTTGGTTAAATCTATTAATTTATTTTTGATCTTTTAAATCAATTTTGTTTTTAACTTACCGTTCATTGCAGCAGCTCTGGGATTAATTTTAACCTTAGGAAGAACGTAACTACAAAATTCTCCATAACTGTTTATCGCACTTAACTGGATGATTTGAGCATTAAACTCGAATCCAGTTGTTTGCAAATTGAAGTAAGTTATCTCAGGACCGTCGTGATAGACAACTTGACCGATATGACTGACAATCATCTTCTTAAAGAAAGAAAAAACTCACTGAGCCAAAGAAAAGTTGACTGAAAAGTTCTCAGAGGTCCTTCTTTTTCTTCCAACTTAACCTTCACACATTGAGATCAAAACACAAACTGCAAGGCGTGTTCGAACTTGAAGAGCCGAAATCTTAGAATTGTTTTCTAATGCGTCAGCGCAAACCAATGCCGTGATGCCAAGTTTTGTGATTTTACCCTCTTGAATGGGTCTTGTTACGATGTAGAAAGTGTAAATACCAATTTCATCTGTTTCCTCCCCTCTCCCTCTCTCTCTTCAGATAAGAGATCCCAGGCATTTTTATGACTGCTGTTGTCCCTGCGAAGGAAAATAAAAATAGAAGGCCAACAAAACTTTTTCTTTTAATTTCAAAACTTGAACATTATTTAATAAAATGCTCTGTTGAATTTCAATTTCTTGTTTTTTGTGAATTAAAAATTTGTTATTGAATTTTCACATAAGCTTACTTTTCATTACTTGATTTTAATTGAATTTTATTTGTATTAAATACAAAATTGTATTTAACATTTTAGGTACTTCGTGCAGCGGAGTCAGCGCACCTGTGGGCCGAGCTGGTGTTCCTGTACGACAAATATGAAGAGTACGACAACGCAGTTCTGGCAATGATGCAGCACCCGACCGAGGCTTGGCGAGAGGGACACTTCAAGGACGTGATTACAAAGGTGGCAAACGTGGAGCTGTACTACAAGGCGATCCAGTTCTACCTTGAATACAAGCCTCTGCTGCTTAACGACATCCTGTTGGTGTTGGCGCCGCGGATGGACCACACCCGCGCGGTCTCCTTCTTCACCCGCACCAACCACCTGCAACTGGTCAAACCGTACCTGCGCTCTGTCCAGGCTCTTAACAACAAGGCCATCAACGAGGCTTTGAACGGGTTGCTCATCGACGAGGAGGATTACCAGGGTCTGAGAACATCGATCGATGCGTTTGACAACTTTGACACCATTGCTTTGGCCCAACAGCTCGAGAAACACGAGCTCATCGAGTTCAGGAGAATAGCCGCGTATCTTTACAAGAGCAACAACAGGTGGAAACAGTCGGTCGAGCTTTGCAAGAAGGACAGATTGTTCCGGTGGGTTGGCAAATTATAATGACGTTCAGATTGATAAGATTTCATTTTACAACATGAAAAGAATGTTTTGTCCAAGTTCAGATGTTGATTTGCAATTTTGGTTACAGTGATGCTATGGAATACGCGGCGGAATCAAAAAATGCCGAGATCGCTGAAGAGATGCTCGATTGGTTCTTGGAAAGAGGTTCGAAGGACTGCTTTGTTGCCTGTCTCTTCCACTGTTACGACCTGCTTCATCCTGACGTCATCCTCGAGCTTGCTTGGAGACACAAAATCATGGACTTTGCAATGCCCTATCTTATCAATGTCATGCGTGAATATATCACCAAGGTATAAAATCAAATTTTGTTTATTCATCTAAATGAAATTGTACTCTCAAATGTTCAAAAGATACATTTTTTCATACTCAAACTACTTTCATCTTTTCAGGTTGATAAACTTGAGGAAGCAGAGAACCGACGCGCAGAAGAGACTGATCATCAGGAGCACAAACCTATGATTATGCGTATGTTGAAATTTTATGAGACAATGTTTTTTTAATCTTTAGATCAGGTTGATTAAAGTTTATTTGGTTTTTCTTCCCTAGCGGAGCCTCAGCTAATGTTAACAGCTGGTCCTGGAATGATGGCAACGGGTTACGCGGCACAAGGCGTGTACGCGACGGCTCAAGGCGTCTACGCTCCGGCGGCACCGGCGTACCAGGGATACGGCATGTGAAGCCCCATTCACACAGCAGCATCTACTTTTCTATAAGGCTTAGGTAGCAGAGGATTTACGCCACTAGTTTCTAGCGACGACCGAAACGTTCTATTTAGAATTTCAAAAAATGAAAAAGACAAAAAAAAAAAGAAAAAAAGAAATAATACCAAGCAAACAAAAAGCAAGAGAAATTATATTATATCTGATGTAAAACGCTTGACTCGTTTTCGTTAATGGATGCATAGACGATTGAACGCGGATGCAAACATGTAGATAAACTCTGAAATAGACAAGGACTAAATACTCGGCTCTCATCCTCTTCCACGAGCGCTGTCTTTCGGATCGGAAACTCAGCGTCTCTGTATGGTTTTTTGTTTTCTCTCACTTGTATATAGCCGACGAACGCTGCGCCTGCTGGCACTGCGATCGCTGGCGCAATCTACTGTTAATTTAAGTCAACCGCTATGTTCCACATTACACGTTTGTACGAAAACGATGTTTCAGAATCAATGAATCACAATGGTGAAATTGTATCCCCCCTCGTCGTTTTATTTATACTTTGTTATTCATTTGCTTGCTATTTAACTATGCACTCGTTTGATTATTAATTATTATTATTATTATTATTGATTAATTTTGATGGTTATATTCTAATGACATTAAGAATCATAATCATTTTTATTACGTATTACTGAATCCTTAGATTAATGAATGTTTATCGAGAACACGTCTTTGTCTGAAAAAAAAATCGTTGAGAAAAAAAATTAACTAATATTCCTGTTAATGTTTAGAATGAAATGAAAATGGAAAATGATTAAAGTTTACGATAAAATACAATTTATGTATGTATATAAGTATATATTATTTCGTGTGTGTAAGAAACAAAGTTCAAGCAAACAAGGAGCACGATAAATTAACGCTAATTGTACATTCCAATTTTATTGATTGATGATTTCAACTCGGCCCAATTGGCATACAATGAGAAAAACAAAAAAAAATCAGTTTCCGAAATAACATTGACGTTTCAAATTTGTTCTGTCTGTGCCCGATTTTTTGTTTCTTGTGGATAAGACATGGCATTTATTAGTGTAGACTGAGTGCGGGTTCATTTCTTTTTTATTTTTCACCAAAAGGGACGTGAGAATTTGTTTGTACTGTTGAAACACCGGAAATTTCGCTGTACCTCATTGATCAGTTTGTTATCTCGTTTTCCATTCAATCAAAATGTCAACATCTGATCATGTAAATAGCTTAGTGTTTTCGGAGCGACAAAGTTGGACTGAATTTTTCTTCAAAGTATTAAGTCGCGACAACAGTTTGACCGCTCCAACTTTGACCGCTACCTGTACAGCAGTTGCCGAGTGTGACTATCATTCAATCCAAAATTTTTACATATACACCACTATCGTTTTTTAATTTAACGTTCAGAAGTGAGAAAACATCAGTTATTTTGTTTTGTTAGAATGAAAATAAAGTGAGAAACGTAATTTGATTTCGATCTTTAAAACTCGGACGTTGATTAAAAATTGATAAGATTAATCGATTGGATTCAAGTTCAAATGAATATAATGGACGTTTTAAGGCTAAAACTGAATGTCATGAGCAAAATAGGCAAATTACGATACGAATGGCTAATGATTTGATGAAAATGATATATATAAATATATATATTCAAACATATGAGATGTCCTGTTCGATACATCTAGGATGAGATCAACTAACTTTATCTCGTCTGTCCAAAGTCGATTTTTTTACGTTTAGAAGTTTAGTTTCAGACTTTCTTTTTTTTTTAGGTTTTAGTTATCTCGACACTGATACATTGAATGGGACTAATAATATACATATGATTATATATATTAATTATTGAAACGAGTATTGAAATAAAGTGCACAGTAAAGCGAGTTGACTATTCATCTTTTAACCCATTGGTCATTTCTTTTATTAAAAAACAAAAATTTAAAAAAGATTGTGTAATAAAATTATCTCTAAAGTTACACATTTACAATATTTACAGTTCATATTTCTGTTTTCTAACATTATTTTTTACGAGAATTTCTAACATTCCTTTTCTTTTGAGTTCTTTTTCTTTGCTTTTTTCGGGTCTAAAATTTCGGGATATTCCTGCCAAAATGTTTCGCCGATGATGTCAACTTCAAGAGGAATGATTGTATGTTTTGATTTTTTGTCTTCTTTTATAGATTTTCGGATCAAAGTTGTACCTTTTCGGAACATTTGTGGCTCGTTGTTATAGTTAATATTAAATTCTTTGAAGAGAATTTCGTTCTTGTCTGAAGAAACAGTTCCTTTTAAATGTTCCTGGGCCTGGAAATAATTTTTTTATAATTTATTCAAATAAAAGTTTCATTCGTTTTTAAAATGAATTATTCTTGTAAATTTTTTTACCTCAGCTGGGGTCATATTTTTCCTTTTGACTAAATTCCAGAAACATGTATTGTACAGATTGTTTATGTGAACATCAGCCTGCCTCCAGCTCAAATAATCTCTCAACTCCTGATCACTGGGATACAAAACGATTCGTCCATCAAATGCAGGGGGATATTTCAGTTCCTTTTCTCCAAAATAACTTTTCCAATGGAACACGTACGACGATGAAAAAAGTGAGTTTACATTTGTCAACAATTTGTAAACTGAAAATAAAACAATTTTTACTCAATTTTTCAATGCTCAAATTTTCCCGCCATTTGAATTTTTCCCAGCAAAGATGGCATTTAAATTCTAGAATTTCAGTGAAATCATTTTTATACTGAAAAATAAACAATTTTTTAATTTACATTTAAAATTTTTAATTTAAAAAATTCAAATTTTCCCGCCATTTGAATTCTCCGCCAGATGGCGATCCGAACATTGGAAGTGTTTCAATTTGCAACATTTTACACACATTTTTGGCATGATAAAAGAGATTCGTACCTCTCCGGTTATAGAGTTCGACGTCTTTTTTAAAAACAAAAGAATATTCGTCACTTTGGCCGTACGCAATGACAATTTCCTTGATCTGTTCCATGACTGACATCGCCGCGCGGTTCATGAGCTGCAACGCGCCGACGTCGTTCGGCTTCTCGAACTCGTGGGAGTCCGAAAACTTGGAAAAATTCTTGCCATCCAGTCGGACGACAATCCAACACTTCGGCAGACATTCCTCCTCTCTTTCGTATTTTCGCACGTATTCAAATTTGCTTTTCGCCATTGCGGGCGCGAGGGACAGCCACCTTTTCACAACGTGGCGCGACACCACTTGCAACAACATGCTCAAACATGATATTAAACAGACAACATAGGTAGCGCTAGTTGTCTCCATTGGAATTTAGAGGAATTATTCCGAAAAAAAACTCAAAAAGTAAATAATCAAACATTTATTTTTTATAGAAAATCAATTTTGAGGTTATGAACAGATCTTTTGGTTTATTCTTTGTTTACATTTTTTAACTTGTTTTGTTTGAGATTTTATTATGTATTTTATTTACAAATTTTTGTTTTATTTACTTCAACAATTAAAATATATAGAAAACATGAATTTGACTTTTTTCACATTTCATTGTTTGTTTACATTTTCTGTTTTGAAAATTTTGTTACTTTCAGAGTTAAAATAAACATGATTGTTTATGTTTTTTGTTTCAGAAATGCATGCTTTGTTTACATTTAAAAATGTCTTTTGGATAAAATATCAAGAGGTATTGGAAAAAAAACTTATTGGCTGATAAGAGCACAAAGACTCGGTGGGAATTTTTGCAACAAACTTTATTGAAATGAATACATCATCCCTTCAGGAGTTTATGCCCTTTCTATTGCCAGGACCAACAAATGGTGTACGCATGTACTTTACTACGTCGAAACGACGAATATTAATCATAAGCTGACACTCGGCTGTATCCCGCTGTACACGTACTGTCGCACCTAACTACTCGTCCGATGTTTGCCCTTTCATCTTCCCCCGATAAGATTCAATATGCAATACGTTTCTAGGAATTACGGGGATGTTACTTTTGTTCAAGGTAAAAATGTCCTGACGTAATCGTTGAATGCAACGCAACGAAAAATGTCTGCTTATCTTTTTGATGAATTCATTCCCTCAAGGAATTATCTCCTCCCATTTTTTTATTGAAAAATTAAAAAATGTCGTCTTCCAAGTAAACTCAAATGTAAACAGATTCGTAAATTAGACAATTTTCTATTAGCCAAGAAACTTGAGTCACATCTTTATACATATTTATGCGACGTTTTTGTCTACACTTCATAGGATCGGATTGCCTTCATAATATTATAACCGACAAATTGATCCGAATAGACCGCTGCTCTTACATAAAAGATGAAATTTGAATCAATTTATGTTTCCGAGTTTCAAACTGAACCGGGCTTTTCTTCTGCGATTATTTTTCGCTTCGCAAGACTTTTTCATCGGAAGAAAAAAACATAATTTACCTTTTTTTTTTCGTTCCAAATATTTTACCAATTCTCATGTTCATTTTTTATTTTTCAAAGATAATTTTCGGAGGATACATGTAATAACTTCAATTCAGACAGCTGAAGCGATAAGGGCGAGTAACTTTTTCTAACTTAACTTGCAACGTGTTTTTAAAATTCGAAAGTGACGTGTCGTCCGAAAGAGAATGCACCTGAAGTTATGCGGAAAGTCGTCATTTACATAAGTTGTGGATGACCGAATAATGAGATGTAGCTAAGTGAAACGAAGATCAGTATTTATTAACGCGTAACAGTATTTAGTCCATCGAAATTAAGAATTTTTTTGTTTTTTTTTTTTCAAAGAACTTTTTAAAATCATAAAAAATTCAGTAAAACTGAAAAGCATGGCCAAGTACGAAAAAAAAAGTACATGATATCATACCTTGTTGTGGTCAAGTACAAGATGTTTCATGATTT
>JAPYZS010000465.1:0-66439 GCA_030522925.1 Trissolcus japonicus
TATAAAATAAAAAACTCATCAGAAAAAACAATTGAAACATAAGAATTATTCTTGTTAGATAATTTGGTGGCCCTGAAAAGGGCCGATTGTTTGTTTTGTTGAAGCGAATGATTTAAGAACTCTTCTCAGTCTTCTTGGGGAGCAATACAGCTTGAATGTTGGGCAGTACTCCACCCTGGGCGATGGTGACTCCGGACAATAATTTGTTCAATTCTTCGTCATTGCGGATGGCCAGCTGCAAGTGACGGGGGATGATCCTGGTCTTTTTGTTGTCACGAGCGGCGTTGCCGGCCAACTCAAGAACTTCAGCAGCCAAATATTCCATGACTGCGGCGAGGTAAACTGGAGCACCGGCTCCAACTCGCTCGGCGTAGTTGCCCTTGCGGAGCATCCGGTGAATACGACCCACTGGGAACTGAAGTCCCGCCCTGGTGGAACGAGTCTTTGACTTTCCCTTGACCTTGCCTCCTTTACCGCGACCGGACATGTTGGATGGATCTTAGCTTGGGTACGAACTCGACGAGAGACACACTAAGAATGAACGAAACGAGGGGAGAGCTGTGCTTAAGCCACTTTCCTTTCGACTTCGGCGCAACAATCAGCGGCAGCTGCTGCGCCGCTATTGCTGCGCCGACGCCTCTCTCAATTCTTTAAAGGCGTTCTCCGAAACCGCCGGAGCAACTGTTCTGTTCGAACTGCAATTCAGTGACGTTGTCAACATGCCACCGAAAGCCAGCGGAAAAGCCGTGAAGAAGGCCGGCAAGGCCCAGAAGAACATCTCGAAAAACGACAAGAAGCGCAAACGCAAGAGGAAGGAGAGCTACGCAATCTATATCTACAAGGTGTTGAAGCAGGTGCACCCGGACACCGGAATCTCGAGCAAGGCCATGAGCATAATGAACAGTTTTGTCAATGACATTTTCGAGCGTATCGCCGCTGAGGCTTCCCGGTTGGCTCATTACAACAAGAGGTCGACCATCACCTCCCGGGAGATCCAAACTGCTGTGCGCCTGCTTCTTCCTGGTGAACTCGCCAAGCACGCCGTCTCTGAAGGAACCAAGGCCGTTACCAAGTACACCAGCTCCAAGTAAATCTTAGACTCGAAACAACAAACCCAAATCGGCCCTTTTCAGGGCCACCAAACAATCCAAACAAGAATAAATTAAATTTTATCAAAAATATCAAATCATATCAAGTCAGTCAAATTAGATCACAAAGAATTGTATACAAGAGTATACAAATTTTCCTGTAATAAAATAAAATTTAGCAATACGTACAATAGAATATAATATTGTAAGATTGAAAAACAAGTATACGTATTTTGTAATATTATGAAATATTTTGTATAATCAGTATACGGTTCTCCTCGACCACTGATGCTCCAACGAATAAAATACAATTTTCCAATAAAAATACAATGTTTAACAATCAAAATTGATTCAACAATTAATTTAACAATTACTTCATTTATTTAATTATCATTTAAGAAGAACTTGTCTAAAATGAAAATCGTCGCAATAAATAAATTGTACAAGTTCATAAGTTCTGGACGATAAATCATTGTTCAATAATTCTATACGCAATCTAACTTTTGTGAAAATTGTGAAAAACTCCTGATAGCTAATTTGGTGTTAAGTAAAACTAAATTTTACCAATCCTGATTTAGTATTTTCTATTGTCATTTATTTCTTATTCAATTTTTCATCTAGTTTGGTAATTGTTTTAAATCAGTCAATAATGAAAAATATGATTGATCCAAAATCATCCGTTAGAATTCAGCATATTCAAATTGAAATTTTTGTCACCTAATCGATTGCTAGCAAAACATTCTACGAGATTGAAAACAAATATCCAACGGTTCCGCAATGTTTGGATTCTCAAATTGTCAACAGTAATTCGTTGACCTGATCGTGACCGCGTCTAAAACGTCGTCCTCCTTTTTAAAACAGCGCACGTTAGTTTAAATAATATTCCATTTTATTGTACGCTCACATTTTTTAACTCGCAAAATGAATAAGGTCGGCGCTAACGCTCTAATAGCCGATCCATATGTTTACGTTTTGGATAATTCTAATTTGGGATTGGTATGCGACGACTGTTTTAAAGATCTGTAAGTACTTCAAAATTCAATCCAATTTCAAAAGTCAAATATTAGTAATAAATTTCTTAAATTGTGTTTCTACAATGTTTCGTTTTAATTCTTAGCGAGACGGTAAAAAGGGTCAAATGTTTCAAATGCAAATACACTTATTACTGCGATGATAAGTGTAAATCGCACTCATACGACGAGATCCACGACGTTGAGTGCGAATTTTTGAAACATTACAGCAGGAGCAACCCGGTGGATGTCAAAGTCCGAATGTGGGCCCGACTTTTAATCAGAAACTACAAGGGGATTAGCAACGTGATGCACTATTTTGAAGTGGACAAATACGTTACATTCGACACTTTATATTTTCGTGAGGAACAACAAAATTAAACATCATTTTCGAAACGAATAAATAATTGACCAAGCTGTATCATTCTTTGTGTTCAATTTAATTGCAAAAGTTTATACTTATTTCACATTTATTTACTTTTATTTCCAATTTGCTTATTTAAGTTGAACAAAAAAACAATTCATTGATTTTTTTTTATAACAATAATGATCGTAAACAAAAATGCAAAAAAATATTTTGTTTTAGCTTATTCTGCCATGAAGGAAACACGACATTACGAAAAGGACTACAAGGAGGACACCCTGAGATTGGCACAATATTTTATCAGCAAACCGGAGATGATTTCAAACTACACGCAGGACTATCTGGAGACGATGTATCTTCGCATGAGATATGCCGCGCTGAAAATCAGACTCGATCCATTCGAGTTACCGGTGCTTGGGTATGGGATTTACCTCGTCGGGACTTTGATTCGGTGCAAATGCCGTGCCAACTCTGTCTTCAAATTCGATCTGTTGCGTCTTTCTGCCGTCATCGTCCAGGAAATTCCTAATCTTCGAACGATTACGCAGGTTTCAATAATTTTTTTAAAATGAAATTCAAAAACAAATACTATGAAAATCGAACAAATAAAAACAATTAAAACAAAATAATAATATACAAAAATTCTAAACAAACAAAAAACAATTATAAACAAATAAAAACAATGAAAAAAAATAATAAACGAAGCAAATAAATTAAAACAAACATATAAGGAGCCCGAACAAATAAACAAGTAAATATAACAGAGTAAACAAAAACAAAAAAACATAAACAAGTAATCAAGTAAACATAAACAAATAAACAAGTGAACATAAACAAATAAACAAGTAAACAAACGATAACAAAAGAAAGAAACAAAGCAAACAAATTGAAGTATACAAAAATAAGCAAAAAACAACAACAATTAATAGAAACAATAAACGAAACTTAATTGATAGATGTTTAATTGAACAAAATTTGCAGGTCACAGTTGGAAAGCAACCAATTTTTGGATTTGTAAACTCGGATAATTTAGTGCGAGAATACCTGGATTGCTCCTGCGAATCGTGCAAAGGACAGCAGCTCGAACTAGTAAATTGTCAGAATTCTAGGTGCAATCAACCGTTTGTGATACACAAAAAAGTTTGTCCCGCTTGCGAAGCCAAACTCAAGCCCAAGTTTATAAAAAAGTACATGAAAATTCGAAACTTAGTGCTCGAAATTCTTGCCAACACGAGACTGCATGGTTTGTATAAAAAAAATCTAATACAAATTGTAAAACAAACGAACAAACAAAATTTGTATAAACTGAAAAGTTTTATTTTTATTTTCAAATGAGTTCTTCATTTGTAAGTTTTATTTTTACAGATAATCCTAAATCTGTGGAGACTGCGAAAAAGGTGTACGAGGATTTTGAAAAAGTCACTCATTTTTGCAACACCATGAGGTTACGAGTTATGGCGTATGTCTTCAAGGTCATCCGAAATAGGGAACGGGTTAACCAGCTCGAATTTTTCTCTATTTTTTACAAGTGAGAACAATGCTTTTTTTCCTCGTTTTTAGTTAATTAAATTTAAAATTCAGCGTACAATTCGAACCAAAATTCTTTACAAGATTCAACTTTTAACTTATCTTTTTTTTCTTTTTTTTACAGCAACTTGCACGGAAATTATGATCTTTCGAGAGTCACTTGTCTCATACGCCTAACCCGATATTATTGCCAATTATGCGACAATAAGAAACTGATTTTCATTCACCAAGTTTTGAAAAAAGTTTTGCCGAAGCTTGTATCGCATGACCACCCTTATTTAATCCAAAACGAATACATGATGAATAATATCATGGATACTAAAAACAATCTGAAGATTTGCAGATGTACCTGCAATGGTAACAATTTTATTTTTTTATCCTTAAATTTTTTAATTTTGTTGTTTTCATTAACCAATTTTTTGATTTGCTGCAAATTTTGGAAAAACTGAAAACCTCAAAAAATCGATTCTCAGACACAATGTTTTGTTTGATGAAAATTTGACTTTACAAATTGAAAATGATTTTTTTTTCAGATATCGAGGAATATATTTTTTATTAATAATCTGACGGGGAATTAATTAATTTATTGAAAAAGTAATATAACATTGTAAAGTACAAAATTTTATAACAAATTTGTAAAGGAGTTTATATTTTTAAATGAAAACTATGATTTTATAGTTACTAATTGCATAAATGACTGGAAATAAATAAAACTTTTGTGACGCAAAAAAAGTATTCGTTTCGTTTGAACATTTATTTATTTTTTTTTTACGGTATACATCTGTTATTCATTAGGTTAACTTATGAGTTTTCTTTCTTGTCATTATAACCAGGCCGTTGTTAATTCCAGCGTGTATCAAAATGACACAGACAAACAGTATCAAGAGGTATAGGAAAAACAGTGCAATCACTCCGAGATTTCTTTGTCATTGTCGGTCTTGATTTCTCATCCGACTTTTTCGACTAAAAGTAAAATTTCAATTTCAGTGTGTAATCAAAACTGTAACAATTATTTCTTAAAAAATAATCAAATTCTAAACTTTTACATTTTATTATAAAAATCTCTTAAATCTTAAGTTGTAACTTTTCACGTTACCGAATTTTTTCATCCATCCTCCTGTCACAGATTTCACTCATGCTTTCTGAACTGTCAGATTCCGCACTTTCAGTTTCGGTCCTTTCTTTGTCGTTGACTTTTTTGCTTGATTTCTTATGATTCCTCCTGGAATCAAATAAACTAGAGTGAAACAAACTGAAAAGTAATGTTAAATTGAAACAATCAAATTCAACAATTAAAGTAAAACAAATCAAAATGTAATTTTTAAATAAGTTAAATTAAATTTAAAAAAAAAAAAAAAAGTAGAATGACATAAAATGTACTTTTCGAAATGTTCGTCTTTTTTCTTTCGACTAATTTTCTCCTCCTCGATAAACGAATCTTTTCGATGTTTGGATTTATCTCGCGAATTTTTATTAGTTCTCTTATTTCTCGAGTTACTTTTCACTTTCTGCTGTTTCGGAGAAGATATGGAACCTGTTGAACATTCCCCTTCCGGTCGGCTATGTTTGTACCTGAAATCATCAAATTAAAAACAATTAATTAATTTTTCATAACGTAGTTTCAAAGTTCTTATAAATTTGATCGTTAAATTAAATTTTATTATCATTTTACTTTTTTTGTTTCACTGATTCAACCGATTCTTCACTTTTGGAATCATCTTCATCTTCTGAAAATGAACTGATCTGAAATATCTTTTTCTCCTTTTTCTCTTTCTTAATTCTCGTTTCTTTTTTCCTACTTCCCTTTCCCCTGAAATTAAAAACAAATATTTTTTTTATATAATTATTAATTCATATTTATTTTGTACTAATTATTTTTGTTCATTTAACATACCTGGAATATTTCCTGCTACCATAAATTTCATCCATGGAGATGATACTAATGCTTGGCAGCTCCTGTTTTAATCTTCTCACCGTTCTTTTGCTTTTGGTCTCACTTTGGACAACGTACAATCTGTACAGTTGCAAAAGTATGACCAACGTATTTTTGCAGGTGAAAAATATGTTCATGTAGTTGACAATTTTGTATTCGATTATCAAAATAAGCCGAAATGCTAAAAATGGTCCATCCTAAACAAAGTAATAATTTTTTTTATTTCAAAAGTAAATTGTTCCTGTAAAAATTATTTTAAACAATTTATTTGTTTATTATAATTAAAGAAATCTTAAAATAATACAATCATCTTTCAATTATTTCAAATCTGAAAGAAAAATTTTAGTTTCCGGTCGAACTCGAGGTGGCGCCACTCGACACTTCC
Organism: Trissolcus japonicus; assembly: GCA_030522925.1. Classification (NCBI taxonomy): domain Eukaryota; kingdom Metazoa; phylum Arthropoda; class Insecta; order Hymenoptera; family Scelionidae; genus Trissolcus; species Trissolcus japonicus. The sequence continues at coordinate 6,308 of JAPYZS010000465.1, forward strand.
GAAAATTAAGTTTGTTTCTTTTGTTCTTTGTATCGTTTGTTTGTTTTTGATTATTTTATTTATTCTTGTTTGGTTAGTTTCCGTTTCGTTTGTTTATATTTATTACTTTTGTTCCGTGTTTTCGTTTGTTTTTGCTTTGTTTTGGCTGTTCGCTTAGGTACTCCAGATGGCGCCACACGTCACTTCCCAACTGACCTGCAAAATCATGTTGAGTGCGATTCCCCACACGTCGATGGTGCAACATCCATCCGCCTCGTCATCTTGTTTTGTTTTCCTCTTGATGGTATTTGCGGAGAGTCGGGATTTTCTGGACTTGGTCGCGGTGAGAACGACAGTAAACTGCAACAGAGACCAAGTCCAGATTCCCAAGGTCAGATAGACCAGAAGAGGCTCCCGTGAGACTCTTTCTTCCTTGAAGGAGTCGAAAAATTCGATGATGTCCGCGGCTGTGCCAATGTAGACCAAGAGCAGTTGGCTCAGTTGGTCACGAGTCAAGTCACCTTTTGGCAACATCCAACGTCCGATTATCAAGATCAACATTAGGAACTGCTCTATCAAGGTCACCCAGGTTTCTGCTGAGATTTGAAAGTCGGGCAGTTTGATGTTGACCTAAAATAAAAATGATAACTGTAACTGTATATGAATCAATAAAAAATTATTCTTTTAATGATCATTGTAATTATATTGGGTAGTTAATTAATTTAAACACCTAATAAACAAAAGTAAAACATAAACAAACGGAAAATGATCATATTTTTATTATCATTATTTGTATACTCCTAAGGTATTTTGAAGATGCCTCAAATCCTCAGCCGCAAGGTGTGTGAGGTCAAAATTGTCTGTGATGTTGTTGAGATTAGACGACTCGCGAGCTTTCATTTTTCGACTTATTTTATCTAACTCGAGGAGCCAGATTGAAGGCACGGTGCTACAAAGATAAAGGAAGACCGACGGACAAAACCTGGAAATAAAACAATGTTTTCATTTATTGTTTTTGTCTTTGTGATATCTTTTGTTTTTTTTATTTTGACATGGATATATATATTGGCTGGGGGTCATTCCGAAATTTTGTGCACCGAAATCTGTGCGGTACGCCGAGGGGGGGGGGGGCGTCACGCTCCATGATGCATCCCCTTAAAGAAGCCATGTCTTAATGTTTTTATTTAATGTTTTTTTCTTTGTTTGACATTTTTTTTGTTTATTTTTCTTTGTTTCACATTGTTTCACTTTTCTTTTGTTTTTGTTCTTTCTTTTTATTTCTGTTTTCTTACAAAAATAGAAAATCGGCAATGAAAACGATGAATTTTCAAGAAATATATCAGAAATTGATGAAATACAGTTAGCATTACATCGAATTTGATGTGTGCAAGTTTGTATGATTCGTATACATTCTTTGTCAAATCATGCTCGGTCGATTGATCGACAGTTTTTTCGACCTGATTTTGTTAAGAAAGCGTATCATCTTCGTGAGAATACTTATACCATATTTTACGATTTTTTTTATACTAAAAAAAATTCAAAAATATTTTAAATACACAATTTTGCATAATTGTTGTACTTGCAAAAAATTTGTATTGTTTTTACTGTTATTTTTTAAATTTGAATTTTTTACTTAACCATTTCCATTCTTGATTTTCCTTGATTGTAAGGGTGAAAATTCCTTCGAAAAAAAGACAGATGATCGGACAACAGAGGTACCAATAATTTGGGTTCCTTTTGAAGGTAGTGGCCTGCCAAACTGCAATCAGGCCGTGGGAGGAAAATACCAGTCGAGTAAAAATCGCTTTCAAAACTGCCAAAAACACTTTCATTTCTCCTTTATCTCATTTTTTTCTTTATACATATGAAAAACCACAACTGCCAATTCACATTTTCTGCAATTTTGTTGAAAAAATCATTTTTACACTCATGAAATATACTTTATCATTTCTTAATCTGTCGTGTAATCTTTTTTTTCACAAAACAAGTTTTTCTTAATATTAGAGACGTGCGCGATTTTCAATAATTGAACTAGGTGAAGAAGTACTGAAAGTAATATAGCGATTGGGAGTGTTCAAAATCGCGCACCAAGAAAAAAAAATCGTACTAGTTTTTAGCGCCATCTTTTACTGAGTCTCTGAGTCTCTTATGTCATTCATTTTCATTTCTTTGACACTTTTCAGCTGGTAAAATCAACTTTTAACTTTCAACTTTGAACTTTACAAATTTTTGACAAAATTGCTTAAAAAACGTTTGAAATATTATTCAAATCTTTTTGTAAACATTGATTGTTTACATTATACTAATTTTTTAATTGTTAATTATTGCATAATTATTTTTATTTCAAAAGATGTAAATATTGTTTGTTTATATCAGATTTACTATAATTTAAACATTGTTTATTTACATTGGTTTTACTCAAATGTAAATATTGTTTGTTTACATAATTATTTTTATTTCAAAACGTAAATATGGTGTGTTTGTTTGTATTATTATTTTCATTTCAAAATGTAAATATTGTTTGTTTACATATTATTTTTATTTCAAAACGTAAATATTGTTTGTTTTATATGATTATTTTTATTTCAAAATGTAAATATTGTGTATTTACATGATTATTTTTGTTTGAAAATGTAAATATTGTTTGTTTACATTATTATTTTTATTTCAAAATGCAAACATTGTTTGTTTACATTAGTTTTACTGCAATGTAAATATTGATATTTTACATTTTTATTTAAAAATAGCATTGTTTTTAATGTTATTTTTCCATCGAATTTTTATTATGTTTATTTAAAAAATTCTGTAAAAATTTGGGGATGTAAAGAAACGTCATCTGCTACTTTACACCTCAATCGTCAGCTGGAAAGCCGATTCCAAACGAAGGTCGCCGAGCGTGACCGAAGTCACGCGGTAAAAGACTCGCGCGAAAGCCAGTGTTTTACGCCGCGCAGCCGCGTTTAGTACACGACAGGCTGACCAGTCGTCAAGCAGCTTGTCCGTGATCGTCGCGAACCGCTCGTCATTGTGAACTGCAATTGTGTGACAATTCACGAGTGATTTTTTTAAATCGCAATCTTCCTTCTTCTAATTGGTATTTTATTTTGGGATTTGCGACTATTTTTATTGTTTTTCCGCCTACGATGAGCGACACGTCAACAAAATTTTAATTGTCAGGTAAGAAATCTATCTGATCTAAGCCGGTTCTACTACTTTTTGGAAGATTTTAAAGAGTCCCTTTATTTTTCTCTCGAAAAAAAACAATAAATAAACAGAACAGTGAATCGTAGTTTGGCGAGGAAGAATGTAATGTTATATGACATTGTACTATATGTATTTTTAGTCTTATGTGGATGATTTTGAGATGTCACGAATACTTATATGAATATTGATGGTTAATGTTCAAGGATATTTTTAGTAAATAAACAAACGCATAAACAACACGAAATATAAAAAGATAAAGAAATGTTTTAAAATTTCGAGTTTTAAACGTTTTAAAACAACTGTTTTATTAGCAAGGATAAGTGGTGAAAATCGACGTCTAATCTGAATCTTTTAATATAACGTCCCAACCTCGTTAATTGTCTGATGCTTGTAAGTACAAAAGAAAAATTGTGTCACTTGCTGTCGCATCAGATTAGCGGTAATAAAATCACCAAAGTAAACGTACAAGTTTTTTTTAATATCCGCTGTTTTTTATTTCTCGATTCATCGTATTTTGTAACTGTTATTTTCTTACAACTGTCTAAATCTTTGCTTTTGGGTGTAACAATTTATCTTTACTAAGGATAATTTCAAAAATTAAAAAATTCTCACAAGCAATGTAGGTTAATAACAAAAGAACATAATTTGTTTTTGAAACAAAAATCATTCCTAAATGTCCATGAGTCCTCGAATTAATCGTTTATTTACAAACACCAAGTTTGTCTCTTTCAAAAATTCCTGGAATGAATTCCAATCAAAGTTAAACAATCGCTCTTGGAACGTGACGAGTGTGGCATAAACAAAAAAAAATCGAATGAAAATGAAGTGTATTGATCGCGCACGCGTGCAAAATAATTGATAAGATTATAAAGATCACGTAAACGCGATAGGAATGTGGCAACAAAGTCGGTGGCGGCCGTTGGGTTATTTTGCGTGCCACCCTCGTGTTTGTCTATCACAATGGTTTTACTTTCGCGTGTCGATCGAGCCGGCGATTCAAAAACCGGCCGTTGCGAAATGTGCGCGCAACCCAACCCCCTCTGACAGATGTTCTAATAAACATAAAAAAGGTATAAATTAAAGCTAAAAAGTATAATAAATGGAAATAAAGATAAAATACAACTTAAAACTGTTGTGCAAAAATGTTTAGAAATAAAAAAATTAAATTAGAAGATAAATAAAATAATGAATTGTTATTCTAGTACAAAATGTTCTTTTTTAGTTGAATTCAATCTATGTTTTGAAATACGATATTTCTTAGATTTGAAAAGAGGTTCAGAGAATTCGAGTGTCAAATATCAGTCCGGACGTTGAGTGGGGGTTTTCTGTTGCGCAGTCAGTCTTCGATTGATCTTCAGGACGAGAGGACGCATCCTCTCTTGTTTGTACTGTTAATAACGTAACAAGGATATAAATTACATACACACGATCTACGTATCAGAAGACACGGCAGTGTCTCTGGCCAAGTACAAATAAATATATCGGTGCATTTAATAAACAGGCATAAGTTTATAAGTAAAATCATAAAATCCCGAGAGAATGTATGTGAAATATGGTACATCCAATAACGTACTTACATGTATGAGCATTGTTATATTGAAAGTTTTTGGATTTTATACTGTTTTATTAATACGTATTACTATTCAAATTAGCTGTGGAAGTTAACAATAAAGCTATCTATCTATTATCACAGGTTGTAGCACAGGTGTACTTCAGCCAAATTCGACTCAAAAAAGTGGCAAATTTTGAAAAAAAACCTTAATTTTGCAAATGTTGTTCAATTATATTTTAATTTCTGATCATGATTTAATTACTTAATGTCTACAATGATCAAATAATGACGAATAAAACAAAAGTAAAATTATAATAGCAAAAACGGTTGGTAAAAATGATGAAGTAAAAACAAAGCATTAAAAGGAATAAGCATGACAATTATTATCTATGCAAAGTTGTGACATGAAAATGGAAGAAATTAATTTTGTGATCAGCGATGATGAATGATGAATATGTTAATTGGCAGACTATTTCCCCAATGCATAATTATGCAACAAGCGCGCATGAATAGCCAGGTTTCATTATTTATAAATGCGCCAAGAGTTGTTTTCCAGATAAATTGCTCAGTTTAGTTTTGAACTAACAATTTGTTCATTTGAATTCAAACAATTCGCACCATTGTTGTACGCAACCTTGCATAATTAATAAATAATTAATCATACGGCAAAATTCTATACCGCGTCGCGGAACCGTTAAAAAATTATACAGACGCGGAGGAGAAGAAACAAAAATTTACAATTTCATATATTATTCAAGCACACGCGGCGTGTTCGATCGATTTTGCAACATTATATTTATTTCATAAACATATGACATTTTGTAACCTTATTTTTTTAATGAGATGACGGTATGGAGTAATGAAACGATACGCATGTTGCATTGCAAATTTCAAAATCGTGCATTTAACAAAATAAAAAACATAATATAAAATTGGTAAACAATTGATTATTATAATAAAATTCTGAAGTTGTCTCTAATCCAAAACAAAGACTGAGTCTGCGTAGAAATATTGTTCAGAGTTGAACTTGTTTATATCGTTCTTTAAGAATTATTTATTGCGGTTTTTTAAAAGGATGTTTCGGTTGGGTCGGACTGGACCGGACGATGTAAACAAACCGTCACAGCGACGTAACCAGGCTAGATAACTGTATCTTTTTGTGACGGCACCTGCTTTGCACCTTAGTCTTTAATGTCGATGCCCGTCCACTTTTTTGGATTCATTAACGGCACCTTAGCTTGGTGCTTTATACCCTATATACACTTTCTTATTTTGGACAAAGAATACAATTTAAGAACTACTTTCAATGTCACCTTTTTATCACTTCTTCCCTATCAGTACAAAATATTCAGAAAATATTAAACGGACATTATAGACATTAAAGAATATTATAAAATATTACATTTAATGTCCGCCTGAATAATGATTCTAAAATATTAATGTTAGATGTGAAGTTAGTCACTTAAAAAGACCTCGAGATGCGCGCGCATCCCAAACAAAAATTTAGCGCGAAATTAAAATTTTTTTATTTAATAATATTAAACATTATAATAATATAATGTTTAATATTAAAAAAAAATTTTAAACGTACCCAAGTAAAAATTTCAATATACTAGGAGGTTGGCGCGCGCTTCGCGCGCGCCCGGGTTCAGGTCCTAGTTTCCTCGTTTAAAATTTTTTGCTAAATGTCAAAACAAACTCGCCTGTTGAACTTAGTCAAAAGTCCAACTTGCTGCTAACTTCCTCCTTCAATCAACTTTATAAAGATGGATGTGTTCATAAATTTCACATATATGGAACATAAATGGCACATATATGGGTCCATAAATGGATCATAACTGGTACATATATGAAACATAAATGGCACATATATGGTTCCATATTTGTGACATATATGACGATCCACCTAAAAATCCATTTATCTGCCCTTTATGCGGTATATATGGATCTATATAGGTGGCATTTATGTCTCATAAATAGGCCTTTATATGGGCCATATATGTATTTAAATTCATAAATGTCCCATTTATGTTGTATATATGTGCCATTTATGTCTCATATATGTGCCATTTGTGTTTCATATATGTGTCATTTATGGACCCATATATATATTTTTACTTGGGTAAATTCCAAACATTTTATTGAAACTTTTTGTGCGGTTGAAAAAAAGTGTTGCGAGTTGAAAAAAACTGTCGCTAAAGAATAAGTGAAATGGGTATTCTTTTCCCATTCATCCGTTGATCTCGTTCATACATTCCCTGACCTACGCGTGCATGTAACTGTCCCGAAGATTGCTGCGCCTAAGGTTAGTAGCCTGCAATGGCAAGGCAACGACCTTGCGAGTGCACCGGTATATATTTGATTTTCTCCCCTCCCTTATTTTTGAAACATTTCTTCTTCTATTTTTCTCGTTGCGATCGGTTTTCGCGCGCACATCCCTACGGATATTGGTGCCTAACAAGTGTAAGCAAAAATGTAATAAACGAGATGCTTCCTACCAATGCGACCAGCTCCCACCGACATTTTTCGCTCGCTAATTGAGGAAACCGAGAAAACTGATTTATAGCACGGATTTAAAACGTTGGAGATCGTTGTTTATGGGATACTCTGAAATGTATCCAAGGCGCATAATAATTTTATCGCACGTGTCAGTGGGAAACGGTGTATAAATGATAAGGAAAAATTTTTTGTATTGAATTTATTCCTTTAATTATTCCATCATCTTTGGCTAATTAAAACTCATCCAATTTGCAATTGAATAATTTTTTATTAATTTGTTTTCTTTATATATTTTTTATTAGTTTCATTCAATGTAGTTTTTAGTGTGATAATGTTTTTCTATGGAAAATTTTGTGATTTATACTGAGCGGTTTTTCTAAATGTAAAACAGTTGAAATTGCTAGCCAGATCTATAAAACGCAACGGTCCTAAATGTGTATGATCAAACTGAAATCGCGTTATTCAAAATGTTCTGCAAAAACATACAGGGATCAATCTGCAATCACTTGGATATGAATAAACGCACTCACACAAGGCCTCGCATATCGCACATCATACACTTTGTATTTATTGCTTCCATTCCATTCACTTTTATCCAAAGTAGTTCAACTGAACGTTGATTACACGTCATTCCCAACATGGCGTTCCTTGCCGATTGCAATTGCAGTATTGTTTACAAAATACTTATCTTTATTTGTCACGACATACATTTCTTATTACTTGTTTTCCTACTTTGCATCTAATTTTTTTTTTTCAAATATTATTCAATATTAAACATTAGATTATTTCTTCATTTATTTCAGACGTTTTTTTGGTCAATGTAAAATGATGAAAGTTCGTAACAAATTTTGAATTACGCGCCATTTTGAACAGTGTGCTCAAATATGCGCGCGCATCTTCTTAAATGACTAACTTCAGTTCAGTAACGTTACGTCTAAATATTTGGGAATTTTCAAAGGAAATGAATTATAAAACGAAACACCGTGAAAATTTTATATTTCGTTTTAGTTTATAAAAAAATGTAATTATTATTGTCAATAATATTTACAAAAAATTGATATTAATTTCGAAGATATTTCGATAGTTGAATTTTTCGACGTAACAATTCGCTTTTTAGTTATATCAATTTTCATTTATCCGCTACTTAAATTTGAATTAAAATTGCTCATATTGCAAGAACAAAAGAATCGCAGTTTGCATATTCATCGTCAAACAGGCACCTTCACGGCCAATTGTATGGCACTGCGTTCATCTCCAGAAAGCGTAATAACTTAAGATCGCGATAAGATAACTAGAAATATGATGTTTAATTATAAATTATGAGACGTTACGAAAATACATAATATCGTCAAACAATTTTTCTAAATTGTTGACAACGTTCATTTTGCGCTTAAAAGGCAAATTAAAATGTGACAAATTAAAGTTTAATTTAAAATATTATATTTTTGTCATCCAACTGGTTTTCGAAACAAAACTAATTTATTATTGCTTCATGTTGTTCAGGTAATCGCAACAAACTGAAATCCGTCGGAGGATCTGTTTGGTAAAAAAAAATTCAATCCTTCATTTGATTCTGCTTCTCACAAGACGATTCGCTAGATCGAAATTCTCCCATCGCCTACATTTGCTATCTCATCAGCGATCGGAATATCCAGCACTTATAATCAAGTACAGTTAAAAATATTGCCGCTCATTAAAAAACAAGTACGCTTATTGGTACAACCTCCCATATCAGAGGAACAATTATTTTGATTTTAGACTATAAACATTATTATTTTCTTAATGAAACGATTACGAGCCAAGTTTAACCGGAATAACGGATTATCAAAAAATATATATTTTATAATTTATTATAATTACGTTACGTTCATGGGATAGCAATTCCATTGGAAACTAAAATTTGCACCAGATCATTGAGATTGACGTTTTTAGACAAAGACAAAAAAGATTAAAAACATTTAAGTGCAAAAAAAAAAACAATAGTTGATGAAAGTTTGAATATATTATAATGAAATTCGATGTGGGTTAACCCCATAAAAAACTGCAGCTTGTTGTAAAAAAAGTTGTCCGAAAAATTAGCGATAAAAAAGTCGTTAACCATCCGGATAAAATCTGCAGCAAACATTTCATCGCTAGAGATTTTCTTGAAACTTTTTCCTCGTGCTCCTGCTGGTTAACGACAAACTAGGAAAAAATTCAGGGGAATTTTTTTAATCCCAACACTTGTTTTTCCTGTGAGCGAGATAGCTGTTCCGCAACATTCCTCAGGGCTCCGAACAATTTAACACACCTCGTTTGCAGAGCCCATTGAGGGCGCTTTTGCAACGCGCGCATTCAAATAAAATTGCATCATTATTGAACGTGTAAAACATTGTAATTGATAATTTATTCATTCTGTTGGCGCAGATCTAAAGCGAGCCTATAACACAGTAATATCAACGACCTTAACGGGAGTCGTAACAGGAACTAATAATTACACCAAGGTCCGCAGGGCGCAATCTGCCTGCGCACTTTGGCGGCAGTTTGCAATCTTGCGCAGTTCAGCCGCGTATCTTCCAAACCCATCTTTTCCTAGTTATCGAAGAGAATCAATTTACCCACGCGGATTCCACATAATTTTTTGTCTAACTCTCCTAACCGACAAATCTTTGTTGAAATCTTTTTCATATACCTCTATATAACTTTTTTCGTAATTTTGTTATTTCACTTCTTTCACTTTTTATTCATTCGTTTGTTTTATCATTATAATATACCTGTAGTCTTATATCTCATACCTGTCACATCGCCGTGTTCGAATTGATAGTTCCGACCGACCAATCAGAGCACGAGAAAAAAACGATGATGCGTGAACTCAGTCAAATGGCAGATTCACGGCCAATTTCCGCCTGTCAACAATTTTATAAAGGTGGAAATCTTGATTTTTAGTCCACATCTGTTTCTTTCTCTCTCTTATTATGTATGTCCTATTTATTTAATTTATTTTATTTATAAAATCCAGAGAAAATGTGTGTGAAATATGGTCCATCCAATGACGCGCTCATACAAAAATATCGTTGAGTTGAAAATGTTGAATTATTATAATTTTGAATAATTTTGATTATTCAAAATTAGCTGTGGAAGCCGGTATATATCAAAAGCGCCAATTTCGTTTCATCAGTATATCATAAGCGCCAAAAAAATGTATCAAAAGCGCCCAAAAAATTTATTCAATTTTAAAAACAATAAAGACATCTATCTCTCTACCTCTCTACTGAACAAAAAGAAAAAAAATCAAAAAAAATGAAAAACTCGTCTTGTCTAAAAGTCCTCCCGGGAATCGAACCACCAACCTTCAGAATTCCAGCGTCAAGTGTTAGCCCCACACCTACGACTGCCAATACAATCTGCCTATCTTTATTTTACTTACTCTCGAAATTGTTTTTTTACAATAAAGTTTCATGTTTATTATAAGTAGATTAGTTTCCCAGTTTTGTTTATTTTCAATTGTATAAATTGCACGACAGTCGACAGCAAACACTTTGCTTTCGTCGCACGTCGAATTCAGATGATGCGATCCATTTTCATCTATCATTATTTTCATTCATGTCAGAATAACAAGTCCACCAACATTATAGAAATTCAAGTACGGAATTCAGAGGCAACTTTTCGAGCATGTCATCAATTTCTCAACATAATCATTGACGTTCGAGGACGCGATGAATAATTCAGCAGTCATCGACGTCTCGTTAGGGCTCAAATTTTTGACTCCCGGCCGGTCAACCTCTGACTCCGGTCAGGTTGTAAATCACTCATTGCAGACGCATATTTTTGCCCACGACTGTACGCGCGACACACAAAAAATAACGCGGCATTGCAAGGTTGTTGTTTCGTAATCACAAAGCGGTTTTTTTCTCTCGGTTAATTCAAGTCACGCAATTTTATCATTTTCTTTTTTTTTCTTTTTTTTTTTGATAGGAAAAATCAAACTCCCAAGATACTTATTTTCGTATTAGTAATTATTTTAATTTTTGCTTCGTAAAAACGTAGAAACAAACAAAAACGAAGAACAAGTTGAACAAAAACAAACATTTTTATACACTTATGAGAAAGAAGTTTTCATTCACCGGAATGATGCGGAGGTACGGAGGGAACTATAAAAAAAGTTGCAGAAACTTATTAAAGTTAATGACGGTGAATTACGCAGATTGGAGTCACTAAACGGAAAAAAATGAAGACATTTCTTGAGTTGCGTTTAAGCGCATATAAGATTACACTTTATGGTGTGCTCCATGGAAATGCTCTTATCTCACGTGTCCTTTCTTTTCCGTGCCGCGACGGCCCGAAACACCTACGCGCGGTTATGAGAAACGACCGAGCGCCACAAACTTTCTCCATTGATTCGGCCAAGTCACGCCGCCCGGATAATGCGTGCTATCGAACAAAATGCTGTACTTCATCCGAAACACCGTTTGTTGATACTGCATAACTTCAACCAAATTCTTTACCTACCTGTCGCGTTTGCTATTAACTTTTTTTCGTTCTTTTTTTTTCACTTCAACTCGTTTTTCTACTTTTTTTTATTTCACAATAACTCTTTTACTTTTACATTTTTCACGTTTAAGCATCCCTTTTTCAGAAGCTTAAAGTTTTTTTTGAAAACATACAAATAAAAGAGACAAACATTTTTGGAAAAATTTCAACATAATTTATGGACAAATTTTCAATCCTTTTTTTTTTCTTTTTTTTTTTCGTAAGTTTCTTTTTAATCCATGAGACTGAACTTTCTTGACTGAAAACTGTATTTTTCGTTAAAATTAGTAGTAAACAGTAAATAGCGCTGAAATAAAAAAACGGTATCACGTTTCCCATTGCTTGATTGGTGTAGAGGAAAAAAGTGTTTTCTTCTGAATTTTTTGCGTGGAAAAATTGGTTTGTAACGCTCCACTGGAACAATGTGCTCTTCAGAATCGTAACAGCGGATACCCGACAATGTCCCAGTTCATTCGAGTTTCACCATATGAAATGATGCCGATATGTTTTGTTCCAACATTTTTCCTCTTAAACCCAATTTCAATTTCATCAAAGTTTCGCACTGCCAAAAAACACTAATATAAAATAAAAAAGAATGATATAAAAGATACTTTTAAAAATTACAGAACTAAAAATGTTTGTATTTTTGTAATTTTGTTTTTGTTTTTTTTTTTATTTATTTTTTCAATTTTTTAATGTTGTTTGGAATTTTTATTTTTTGATTGGATAAAATAAGAGTTACAAAGCTAGACCGGATAATCGATATTGATGAAAGTGACCGCGAGAGAGCAGAGATTTGTGCCATGTTTAGAAAAGTACGCGCGCCTCTTTCTCGCAGTGGCAAAAGCGAAACGAGAATGATGACACGCTGGTCTTTTCAATACTAATGCGACGAAAGGCGTCGATTCATGTTTTTTTTTCTCTCTCTTTTTTCTTCTCGATCCTTGTAAACCTGCTTCCAAATTAAAAAAAAAATGTATCTGAACAAAACAAACAGAAACCAATTGATTTTTAATCATTTTTAAAAATGTCGCTGAATCGTATAATTGTTGTTTAATTCCCATAGTAACAAAATTCAACAAGATAGAAAAAAATGCTGTAAGAGATAAAACTGGCAGCCGGTTTCACAATGTTACACATTCAAAATCACATAACAAGGAATATCATAAACTGATAAATAATTCATAACGCAATAATTCAGCCATTTTGTGGCAATTATGAGCTTATATGGACATCAGACCTGTTACATAATTGGGATATGTTGTTACCTTGTGATTGAAAACGATCCTTTTTTTGTTGCTACCAAATCTAAAATTAATTCAACAGCCGACGAAAGGTCATAGGACACGGAGATCGAGCAGAAAAAAAAAATCAGTCCAAGACGTTTTTTTTATTTTTCTTATTACAGGTGCTTCGTCGTAATTAGTTTTTATCTCTAGTCTCTTGACGCAAACGTTTAAAAAACATTCCGCCCAGATTATCTGGAAACCTTGCAGTGATATTCACACTTTAGAATTTGTCCGATATTTTTTATTAGTTTGAGAGTTAATTTTTTTTCATATGATAGAATTCTTGAACGATCTGCAAAACAAGATTTTTTTTTGTTTTGTCTCTTGCAATATGGAACTAGTAATTGTTGGAACATCTCCAGCGAGTAGGAGAAGTTTCACTGAACTGCCATTAATGTCATCTTCAGAACCTGCTCGCTGCATATCAACAGATCTGTCGTCCCCGTTGAGTTTGTGCGCGCTCGTTTCTCTACGTGAGAGGATGCTGTGAACCACATACATAAATATCTCTACACATCTTCGTTTCGCCATTTTCCTAAGGTGCGTTGCTTTCGAAGAGGTCGCAGGCAAGGCCACTGTTAGGGTCGTTAACCGCTGCTGGACATTTCAATTCGCGCGCTCGTTTCGTCATGGAAAATGATAACAGATCGTACAGTTTCTTTCACTGAGTTCTAAACGTATTTTGTTATATTTTTATTCTGACGGTTTTATTTAGCGATTTTTGTCTCATTAACGTTAAAATGTTGAAGATATTAGGTTATGAATTTTAAATTACCCGCCATTTCAAACCGAGTGTTGGATGCGCGCGCATCTGCGTTTCTAAATTGACTCACTTCGTTGTTGGGGTTTTTTGAAAATAATAACAGAGTGTTTGTTTATTTTTCTATTAAGTTGCAATTTTTTAATCACGCGCCATTCCAAACTTCGTCTTGGATGCGCACGCATCTGAGATTCTTCATAAAAGGCTAACTTCACTTCATTTTCACGTTTGTTCCAACGAAAAAAAGAAATCTATCGAAGTAGAAGACATTCAACTTTTTTTTTGAAGGTTACAAAGGTGCGTTCGATGTTAAAAACCGGAACTGGAAATCACATAGCACAACTTTGATCGGGAAAATAAATATGATGAATTATTCATGAACACGTTTGACAATCCTGTCGGTGAAACGTATCAGCAAAATAATTGAAGACCATCCTTTCGATCGAAAATGAAACTTAACATTTTGTGGAAATTCCTGGAGATGAAATCTCGATGTGACGACAGAGACGATGCGCCGCCATGTTTGTTTCGCGACCGGCCAATGAGCGCGGAGCGCGGGAAAAAAATCGCCGGCCGAACATTGGCGGATTTGAAATCGTTAACGACGCGGGATATTAAAATGGCCATTCGCCAACTAATGAAGAATGCTGCTCAACGGGGGGAAAAACATAAATATGATCTTTTCTCTGAGAATCATGAAACATTTCCATAAATTTTCTGCCTGCGGTCGTAATCTGCACGGAAGCATTCAAACAAAACACAACCGAGCGCATCTTCTCTCCTACCATTTTAGGCCTTTTTTGTTTTGTTTTGTTTTTTTTTCGTGTTCTCGTCTGGTGTCTACTTTGTTCTGCTTCGTCATCCGCGAGCATTCCTGAGAGAGAGGACGATGAGCGAGATGGACGAGGCGTTAGATCATTACGCGGAATCCGCGGCGTTTCCGGAGACCGTGCGCGACGCCACGTCAAGGTCAAGCTATAAAACACATTCCAAGGAAGATGTAAAGGTGGAACGCGAGCATAAAATTCTGCCCGGCAAATTATAAATGAATGAATATTAAAATATTTTATGTTGATAAATAATAATAAAATAATAAAAATATGATAACATGTAAACAAGTTTGTTATTCGAATACAATGTAAATAATTGTAACAATTTGTCAATAAAAAACTTTTTTTTTTTTCAAATTTTGTTTTAAGCAATTTGTAAACCGCGCCAGATCTATTGCGCATGCGCACCGCGGTACAAAGAGGGCGCCAAGCTTGAAAGTGGTAAAACCCCAATTTTATGACATTTATTTTTTAAGTTCATTCATTTTTGTTATTTTTGTTTAAAAAGTTTAAAAATTTGGACAAAAGTGAAAACAAATGAAAATGTCAAGGTTACCCATTTACCCATTTTCGCCGGCAATCGCAACAGTTTCACCTGAACAAACATCGACTTCTCGTGCGAATTTCATTTCCTATTCGCATTTGCGCGAATTCCGCGTCAAATGATCGCGCACACTTTACAGATGATCTCTCATCCAATTCTAGAACTTGTTAATTAACCGTGAAGTGGAACGTCGTTTTACGGCTTTATTAGTCCTTAACCTAAGATTTTATAAGTTTACTATAATTATTTTATTAGTCATTCTTACAGCTTGTAAAAAATATATTAACAATCAATTTTTTTAATTGGCTACCATTCAATTTCACGCAATTTATCATTAAAATTTTCAATTATTTTTTCATATCAAAATGAATCTCATGAATGTAATTATGTTAATCGTATTCAACTTTTCACTTAATGTTATATTGTTTATACAATACTTTTGTCGAATAACACCTCGCTTTATTGTTCTTTCTTATTAATTCAAAATCAATTATCCTTAATAATTTATACTCCACCCTCTTTTTTTTAATCCTCACTTTCAATTTTTTTTAACTTCTAACTTCTAAAAATTTATCTAACAAACATTTATTGTCATAAAATAATTAGCCGTGTTTTGGATTTTACTGAATATTGAAAATAACCCTCTCAACTACTTCTTGCACCTGTTTTATACACTTTCATTTTCTAGATTATATTACTCGCTTATCAGGTTCGAAGACTGTTGCAAAATCTCTAGAATATTTAAAAAGCCATCGAGTTTGCTTGCGAATATCTCACGCTGATTAAAAGCAGTAACGACATTCAAAGCAGAACTAAAATCAAAATGTTGAAAATTTTTCATGATTTCTAATTAATAACTAATCTCAACGAAATTTAATCAATAAATTTTGAACTGAAAAGCAAACACGAAACAATGAAACAAACAACTCATATTACGTTCGTTTTTCTTTTTTAAATCGTATAATTAATTAATTAATTCGTAGAGCTGAAGGTTATGCTGTCAATTTTCCGAAGTTGGCAAACCTGCTGAAAATGCGCACAAGGGGGAGTCCAATTGAAAGTCAATTGTTTGTTTACCCGGCCGATTTTTGTCGCATGCATTTTAACCGCGAATGGAAATGTGCTCGCACATTCTTGAAAGCCAACGACAATACGCACTTTCGTCGACGGCTACGTAGCATTCATAAATGACGATTTTCTCTTTACTGAATTTGTATTCCTCGTCGAAGAATAACATCATTCTCAGCGAGCTCATAAAAACGACGAGCCAAGTTTTGTTTGACGAGGTTAACAATAGCGAGAGAAAACATTCAATTGAATCTAAAAAGTTAGAAGAAAAAGTTATTATCTTACGCACATAACCTCAAACTTGTTTCAAACAAGTTTGTTTGGCTTAAAAAAACAATTAAACAAAATCGTCAAGGTCGACATTTTGATCAATCGCTAAAATTTTATTCCTGTCAATTAGATTTTACTTAAAAAAACAAAGAAATCCTCTCGTGGTGCAAGAATTATGATGATGAATTCTTTTTAATCCTACTGCTGGATATTTTTATAAACCTAACGATATGCATCACAAGTCTCATGATCATAAATTGTAAAATATTGATGATCATCGATAACCGGGGGAAATCGTCTTCGGTCGTAAATCGTGATTGGTCAGTTGGCGATGCTCAGCACGCGCTACTGCGACATGCAGGTGCACGACTGCGGAAGCGCGAATAGAAAGCTAAGTACAGGCGCGTATGTCGTGCATTCATATGTTCCCTGTGTCTCGTTCCACACGCTGGCGATTGCGCGAGTTACAAAACGTACTCCTACGAGTTACGTTCGCGTACGTAATTCAAAACATTTTCATCATAATTTTACACCTTTTTTTAAGGTTGTGTTTTGCATAAAAAAGATTAAAAAGAATAGTCTTATGGTCGAAGAAAGATTGAGATGAAAAAGAAAAAATTATTTTCAAAAAATCTATTAATACATAAAAGTTTAGTTTACCATTCCATCGTGTAGAGGGTGCGACCAGCTCTCATTAGAATACCCACAAGACATATGTTTAGAAAAACACATGTACGCATGCGCAATAGATCTCAACAGTTTATTTACATGCGCAGTAGATCTCAGTCGTTGCTACGCATGCGCAGTAGATCTGAATAGCTTCTACGCATGCGTAGTATATCAAACACGTCTCTTATGGATGAATACAATTACTATTAATCAGTCACTAGTACTTTTAAATATGACATATTTTTATATGGAATTATTTTATATTGTATTTGGGCGTTTATGTCAATTGGATTGCAAAGAATATACATATAATTAACTATAATGAATTAAAATTTGTATTTCAGTAAAGATTTCGTGCAGAAATGCTGTATAAGTTAATGAATAGGGGAAAACCATTGGAATTACTCAGCAGATACGTTTGTTTTTTGTTAAGTAATTCGCCGGCTTTTCGTGAAGGCAGCCACACGGTTCGACTTTCACCCGCCGTCGCTCCACTCAATTGGGTTAAGAGACCCCTGTTAAAGTTGTTTAATACGTGTAATATCGAAGGTCCCAATAACAGAGTGCCATTGTTACGTAACACGGCTGCCAAATTGGCCGCTCGAAAAATCGTATGCCTTGTTACTTCTCTGTTACGACAATTGCGCTATTTTCCGTGTTACGCAATTTTGCATACCACAATTTTCGGTATGTTGCAGCATGAGCAAATCTTATTGTTGGTCCCGGTCGTTTGCACCTTGTTACGATTACAACATTGGAGCTCTGCGAGTGACAACTTCCCGCCAAAAATCGTTACGAAATTCAAAACAATCAATTTTGTGGCGGGCAAATTCAAATTTCATCGATTTAATCAAGAATCTTGATTAAACTTATATGAAATTACTTAAAATCATATTTTAGGGTTCTTTTTGATTTTTTAAATAAAAAAGTTGAGTTTTTTAATAATAGTTTTTCAAGGTGGTGATTCGTTAGGAAAAATTGATAACTTTTGATGACAGTTTCTTGAAAGGTGATGCGCGTTTATGTAAGTGTTTTTCGTTCATTATGGATTAACGCAGTTGTTGCGTCATTATTTTTTATAGTCGGTTTTTTCGATTGCATCGATTACAAAGTTGAAAACCGCTTTTTCACCGTTTTTCTTCTATGAAAACAATCACACTGAATTTCTAATTCAAATTTATTCATCCTTACTTTTTTGTTCTTTCATTAGTAATTCATTAGTAATTTTATTT
Source organism: Trissolcus japonicus (assembly GCA_030522925.1). Taxonomy (NCBI): domain Eukaryota; kingdom Metazoa; phylum Arthropoda; class Insecta; order Hymenoptera; family Scelionidae; genus Trissolcus; species Trissolcus japonicus. The sequence goes on from JAPYZS010000465.1 coordinate 24,713, forward strand.
ATCTGTTTGTACGATTTCTCTTAGATTGTTTTAAATCTTGTTTTTTGTCCATCTTCGAAATACTTTTTTTTCTTATCACATTGATCCCCTAACCTTTTGGGAAAAGAAGGAAAAAATAATTGTGGGAAGGTTCACTCTTACAATCATTATTTTTTAATTTTAACGCCTTAATAACTAAGCTTACACGAATGTAAGAAGAATATTGCGTGACGGAAAATGATAACATCCAATCATTACACTCAGAAATATAGCGCATCTTTAACATCAAATGTATTTCTCTTAAATGATACCTGTATGTAATCCAATTAAAATTGTCAACCTAAAACGTTAATTATTTAAAATTGAGGACAAATTACAAAATATTAATTAGGACACTTTTTATTTGCAATTTCTTATGCGCTTTCGCAAAGGAAACGAGAAAAAAAGTGAATATTCGCAAGCGCAGTTGATGACTAAATCTACGCATGCGCAGTAGATCTCAAAATCTTTTACCCATGCGCAGTAAATCTAAACAATTTTTTCACCTGCGCAGTAGATCTCAAAATCTTTTATCCATGCGCAGTAGATCTAAACAATTTTTTCACCTGCGCAGTAGATCTCAAAATCTTTTATCCATGCGCAGTAGATCTAAACAGTTTTTTCACCTGCGCAGTAGATCGCAAAATCTTCGGCGCATGCGCACTAGATCTAAACTGCTTTTTTACCTGCGCATTAGATCCAACATCTTCTGCACCTGCGCAATAGATCTGTATAGCATCCACGTACGTACAATATTGATTTATGCATATCAATCGACATGCGCAATATCATTGCGATACTCTATAGACATGCGATACTCGCGAACATTATACAACTTTTTGTATTACATCTAATTGTTAATTATTATTATTTAATGAGCATTGATGTCAAGATAAAAATGTTCGCCGTTGAAAATCGTAGTCGGCCTTGGTTTCTGATCCAACCAGCTTCCCTTTAAATCCGGATTATAAGCTGCAGAGCGCTGCAGGGTTTCACGTGCCACGTCAAATCAGAAGGAACGGAAGAGAGAGAAAGAGAGAGAATGGCATTTCGACACTTGATATTAAAAGTCACAGGATTTGTCAATCAGTTGTCGTATCTCGTCCGACAGATAATATCCGTCATTACTTTCACGCAGGATTAACGAGGGCCAACGAATTCGTGACTGGGCATCACCCAAATTGCAATTTCACTTATGGTTTTAAACTTAAACCGTTCGATTAAAAAAATTGAATCATGGTTTTTAGTTCAATCTGTGTAACATTATTTTAATGTAGTGGAAAATGATTGAAAATTACAGTGCTGAAAATTTGATCGCTCAGTGACTCATGGTTTACAAAACAGGTCACTTTATTAGCTCTTTAAAACTTTTTTTTTTTTTTAATTGAATTTGTAATTTTTTTGTAATTTTATTATATACATTTTTAAATTTATGATTCAAAATTTTATTCCGTTTGAAATTAATAAATGAAATAATCATTTCAGAGATGCGCGAGGACCGACTAGCCTCGACGATGGTGCTGACCGTGACCGAGGACACGCCAGCGGACATGTTGGCTGGAAGCATGGAGCTTCTGGTACAGTTGCCAAGGGACAACTTTGTCACAACGCAACGCGTCACAGTGCAAAGAAGGTAACCACTGTCTCCGTAGGAAAAATTCTTGACCGATACGAAAAAAAATTTTACTTTCTATAAATCACTACCGTATTATTCTTCATGATTATTATTTATGATTATTATTGAAAATCAATCGCTACTATTTTTGCACCGCACTTTCTCAACTTTTTATACACAAAAGTCATTTCAAGTTATAAGATTGAAAATCTGGTGAAATTGTATAATTGAAATTGTTCGAAATCAAAATTTTTAATACAGAGATAAAGTTTTGTTTTTTTTTATTTTTTAATTTGAATGGGGTAAAAATTGATTTTAAAGGGAGACAAAAAAACTGTTTCTTGATTCGCAGTACGCCGATGATGGACCTTTTAGTTCAAATCGCTACGGCTCATAAATTAGCGGCATCGTGTTATACGCTCCAAGCAATCGGCGAACGCGGCCTGGTTCTACCTCATCAACCCAACACACCAATCGGAGCACTCGATGCACTTCAGGTGTGTGTCAATAAAATTTCAAAGACAATTCTAAAAATAAATGTAAACTCCATCGACCATGTATTAATTTTCTGATGAATTTATTATTTAATTTCTTCGAACAGATTCATTTTAGTTTTGTTTCTTATTCAAATTCATAATGTTAAAATTTAATTAAGCGAAAAATTTTTACTGGAAAAAAATTATAGTTAAGAATTTCAAATTAAATAAATTATTGTAAAAGTTGGGAAAAAAGATTTATTAGTTATAAAATGGGTGAAAAAAAGAGTTTCATAATTTGTGCACGGTGGTCGAAGCGGCATGCGAATTTTCATAAGTATATTCCGCGACTTTATGTACTATGTAATTGAAATGCTTTCACCTTTTACGCTCGAAAAATAAGTCAAACGTAATTTACAATCGCGTTTAAAAATAACATGCTAATTGTGAGCGCAGTTCGTATACGCGAAATCGCAGCGCCCCAGATTGATCTTCTCGAAACAGACTTTATGACATTGTTCCAGGTTGGCAATTTTTATCCTATAACGGGTTTTTGTTTTTTTTTTATCTTCTTCGTTTTTTGTTCCTTTTTGTTGAATAAAATTATGCATTCTAAAAATATACTTTAAAATGTTGACAGATGTATTTTTTTTTTTATTTTTTGACAAATTTTTTTTTTTTCGCTATGGAATGGATGAAAATTTTCAGTAACAAAATTTTCAAGAAAATGTTATAATTACTTTTGAATTTTAAATTAAGATTTGTTTTTGTTAGTAAGATGTCGGATTATAGAAAATGTTGCATCAGAAAGTGCCATTGTAAAGATTATTGTAATTATAATAATTGTGATATTTTTTTCATCTTCCAGGTGAAATTACTCCCAAAGCAGGCAACTCAACAATCGCGCAAAACGAGGCAAATTAATCAACCTTTCGAAACTACTTTTCGATTACAGGTATATTAATTTTTTGTTTTGCTCTTTCACTTTGAATTTTTTGAGACCAAGTTTTTGTCTAATTTTTTTATTTTAAATTGTTCTTTCTTTTCTAATGTGTATTTTCCCTTCTTTTTTCAATTATTTTTTATTTTATCATTTCTTTTCCTTTCTTTTTTCGTAAAAATTACAAGATTTTGGACCGAGAAAAACAAATCAGTTTTTCGTTTGTCTTAATTCAACCGGTTTCCAATGATGACTCCTTCACATGAGTTGATATTTTTTAATTACCATTTTTGCATTCATTTTGTAGGTCCACCTTCCAAGGAATCAACTCTACGTCTCGAGAGTCAGTCCGAAAACTAATTTAAGAGATATTCTGGAACAAGTTTGTCGTGAGAAGAATCTGGAATTACAAAAATACGAGCTTCGTCATCCCGGTAATGAGAAGGAAATTATTTATCCAAATCCTCATTTATTTGTCACACGTCGGGCTTCAATTATTTCACCATCGGTATTTGAAATCGGCCGAAAAATAAATTGAAGAGCGCAACAACACACTCGAGCGAACATAATTTTCTTTCCCACAGCGTTGGGAAACATCGCGTTCCCGTCGCACATTCTCCTGCCCGACGTTATTGTTTATTCGTTTCTCCGATCGTTTTTTTATCTTCTTCGTTTTTTTTTCTTTGAATCTGGAGCAGTCACATTTAAAATTATCACACAGATATGTGTCTCTTCAAAGGAAATAAAAATTGAACGCAAAAAATCGTCACGTTCCACTTTGTCCAAATTTTTCAATCACGTTTAATTCAAATGAGTTGATTCGACTGATTAAAAAACTTGCTTCTCTTTCGAATGTCTTTCAATCTTGTCAATTTTGATCCTCAACTAAGTTATAAGTTAAAAATTCATTCAACTTGTTAAAACTGTTTTATTTGTTTGAAGTTTTCGAATTTTCTTGTTACTTAATTTTTGAATTTGTCATTAATAATTAAAACTGTGATTCGAATTTTTTTTTATTGTTAAATTTTGTATGAATGAAGAGAGAGAGAGAGACAGAAGAAGATTAAACAGAAAAAAGGAACGCAATTTATCAATTCAGATAAATCATAAAATGAACGCGATAAGAAAATAATGCTCAAAGTGTTTGTGTTGCTATCGATATCGATTTCTTGTCATTGAAAAACTGTGACAAGCTGAAAACTGACATAAACGAGCTCGAAGTCTCCACGTTCGCCAGTGTTTTGTTCGGCCGCGGCACAAACACACGCGCGTAAGGCTTCGCCCGAAGCCCTTTTATCGTAATTATCAACGCGAAATCCGATTTCTTTTTGTAATGGCGTTTTGAGTTTCGTTTCCATTCCGTTCAATATCAATCCTAAAATTTTATCCTCGTCAACTAGTCTGGGTAAGAATTCACAAATCAATCTCATTGGTAATTTCCGAGTTTAAATTATAACATTATGACTTTGATCTCATCATTTTGTAACTTTTGGTTCGCTTGTTTTTATGTTATAAAGAGTGTTAAGATTCGATAACATTGTTACATTAAACGACGTCTCTGATTTCATTTCTCAATTATTTTTATATAACGTTATCAAATAATAACCAATCCATAATCAAACAAATCTTTCACGATTAAACTGAATCGTTACGTAAGATATCGTATGACAAATCTCAAAGTTTGCCAACTAAAACACAATTTACCTCTTTGCAATTCAAAAAATTGAATAAGAAAAAAAAACGAAAGGAGACACAAATTTAACTCAATTTTGTTGTAATTTTAATTTTGTTTTAACTATAAATAAACATGTAAACAGTTTGTAAATCTGTAAATGAATCTAAAAATAAGGAAGAGGTGAAAGAAAAATGTTTCCAAATGAGGTTTGTAAATGGATCCTAATCTAAAGAGAAAGAGAGAAGTGTTAAGTGAACGTTTTCTCCGTAGGTGATTTGGAACAAGTGTTGGACTTGTCTCTGTCGCTGCAAGACTATCACTTGCAGGAAGTAACGCTGTACGCGAAACACGGACGATCGGTCGGAGCGGCGCTCAGTTCCCAGGACATCATGGTGTTGCAGAAGCAGGAAGAGCGCAGGCGCCATCAGGCGCGCCACAGTGTCTTTAGTTTCATGTTCAGGTCCAAATCCAAGGAGACTTCCAACGAAAGTATCTCGTCGGCCTCACCGGCCAGGAGCGAAGAGAGCGCGCGAAGCGCCGGGTCCATGCAACCCCCGACCAGGCCTATCAGAAAAAGAAAACCTGCTCCCAAGCCTCCGACTTTGGTCGATAAAAAAGAAGTCAAAGAAAATGTAAGATTATACAAATTAAACAATTAGAAATCCATTTGTATGATTTTGAATTTTTATCAATACGCGCGGGGTTTTTTAAAGGCATGCGCAGTAGATCACAATTAACTACTGCGCATCTATCCGCGGTACATCATTCTTTTGTATGCGCAATAGATCTGTGCAACTTCCACGCATGCGCAGTAGATCTGTGCAGCTTCCACGCATGCGCAGTAGATAAAAAAAACTCATTTGCGTGCGCATTATGAATTGATAGTTAGACAAATGCAAACAAAAATGATATAACTGTAAAAAATTGCTACTTTTCCTGTTGTACATCGTTTCTGAATGTTTGTTATTTAATTTGTTAATTCGTCTCGAGCTGCGGAGTTAGAATTTTAAAACGCAAACAATGGTTGAATTAAGTTGTCCATCTGATTTGCAGTCAGGCGAAGGCGGCGCTACGAAGAAGACAACTGTGATAAGTCACAGCCGGAATAGCAGTGACAGTTCCGGGTACCACGAGGCGTCGGTTCTGAGTGACAACCTGGAGACCTCCGGCCGGACGCCGGACGGTAGTTCAACTTTGCCCTGGCGCAACAAGCACCAGGCGAGCAGCAGCAACAGTCTCGAGTCGCCGAGCAAACTCGCCCGGATGTCCCAGGCCAGCAAGAGCTTGTGCAACCTCGCGGCCATCACCTCCGGCGAGCTGAGTCACGCGCATAGTATCACTTCTCTCAGTTCCAACGGTACACTTTCATATCAATCAGTTTCGTACCACACTAAAATTAAGAATTAAAAAAAACCACTCAACTCAAAAAATTGGATCCACGCATGCGCAGTACATCTCAAAGATCTTCTATGCATGCGCAGTAGATCTCAAAAATCTTCTATGCATGCGCAGTAGATCTGTCACAACTCTTTGGAAAGCGTAAGACAAATTTAAAGAGACATAAAAATGGTTAGAAAATAAGTTGGCCGTACGAAAATGTTGTTGTTATCAATTGTAAGATTGCAAATGCATACAAATTGTCGATCCAAAAGTTATATATCGAAATTTAATATAAGGGGAGAATGTGTTCGTGTCTCATGAGACCGTTATTTAGCATCGATACAGTCGAGCGAGCTTTTCACTCGATTGGATGGTGCCAATTGGATGTATCCGGACAAAAATTGTAATAAAAATAATTATCATCAAGATGGGCATCCTCGCGTCCGACTTGATGATGTACCGTCGCGCAACCATCCGTGATGCCAACATCGGCCGCAGATCGCACAGAAATGACCACCTTGACCATGTCACACCCAAGATACTTTATCATCAACTTTCGCAACGCGACAGTTTCGTTCCAACATTTTTTTTTTCTCTTTTTTTCTTTCTTCTAAGTTGTTCACAATTTGCAGTTTTCACTTCTCTACTCTGATTCACAACTTCAGACCTTTTTTATCAACAATTTTATTATAATTTAAAAAAAATGTTTTTATCTTTACATTGTTGTTTAAGTTTTTGTTAAATATTTTATTGTACAATGTTTTATATTTTGAACGTGAGATTTGTATGAAAAAAATGCTATAGTAAAAAATTTTTCGAGAAGAAAAATTGAAAGAAGGCGGAATAAAAAAACGGCATTGAAACGTAGTAGTTTAGAACTATTCATCCGGTAATAATAAATGCATAAAACTGGGCACCGAAGAGGCGTCGCAGGGAATCGGTATTAGCATTCTAATGGCGTTTCGCGCTCGTCAGAATATAGGCACGCGGAGGTGCTATTACGGCGTTCCTCAAATCGCGCGCTCAATGAAACATCCCACGGAGCGCAACAGACAACGATTTTTTGAGCGATTCATGCCTCGGTGCATTCTCTTCCGCGCGCAATCATTCCCTTCTCCGAACGGGGAACGAAATTAAAATGCTGATTTACGCTCAGGGAGCGATCAATTTGTCATGGGCAAACAAAGCAAAAAGTCCACGAATGATCCTCGAGACGAACTTCTTTTTTGTTCCACCTTCAATTACTGATTCTTATCAAACTTGGAGGGTTTGCTATTTCATCGTACAAGTTGATAAACGAAATCGATAGCGGATGAGCGATTGCAATTGGTTTATTAATAAAGGGAGAAAAATTGAAATGATCGGAAAGAAACAAATGAAAAAAAAAATTTAAATAAATTTATAAAAAATATAAGTTAAAAGAAAAATCTTGGGAGGAAAAGTGAAAAATTAATGTTCAACTTGACGTTTTATGAGTGTACATATTTTTTAATTGATTGATCACACGAGTCGTCGCGAGAGCATCCTTCTGGGAATTTGTAATTAAATTGAATTTTATGAGCCAATTAAAATGCCCGATAGATTCGCTAATAGAGTTTGCGCCTGAAAACCGGTGCATAATGCAAATAGGCGCACACGGCCTTCTTTATGCAACTTCATCTCACGAGAAACCGGATTCTGACGGGAATCCTGTCGAATAATTTGCTTCCTTAATTGCGCGGCTTTATCGCCAACGGAAACGCATCATCCTATAACAGACGATCGGTTTGCGTAATCATCGCTAGACAAATTTCAAAATAAAAAAAAAATCAGTTTTAATAGTCAGACGGTTTCATATCTTTGCAGGACTTCGTTTTTGAACATCTGTTACATTTCTATTTAAAATAGTTAATTTTCTGGGATTCCGCTAGATCTAGTAATTTTTCTTAATTTCCACCAGATAATCTAGTGATTTTTAAGTAAATAATTGGCGTCTAGTAACTTTTACTTACTCGTTTAAAGTTGCATCTAGTGATTTTGTTCTGTGAGTTGTGGCAAGGTTTGTTGATTGCATCTGTTTACTTTTAGGACACCGCAAAAAGCGAGCAGCACCAGCGCCACCTACATCAAAGACGTTGCCATCTGCGATAACGGGTTTGGAGAGAATTGTGGATTCAGAGGAGCTGGTGACGTCGGACATGGACCTGTCGAAGCCGGCCTCCGACGTTGGCACCTCGAAAGACAACTCGGAAATCGCTGGACCGGTGGCACACATTGACAAGACAGCAGCGCCCCCTATGCCGCTAGCAGAAGCTAACGTAGAGCCCTCTAGAGTAGTTCGAAGAGGTAAGCTAGTGCGCAGTACCAGCAGCTTGTGCGATAACGGCCCTAGTTACAGTTTCATCTCCACTCAGAGTTTGGAAGTTTTAGAAAAAGGAGGGGGCAAGGAAAAGAAGAGGGGAGACAAGTTTGTGCGCAAACTCAGAAGAGGGAGCTCATTCATTACAACTCAGAGCTCGAGGTTGAAAATCAAACGGGGGTTGAGTTTCGGTTGGGACGGCAGGTCCCAAATTAGGCACATTGAAAAGTTTATCGACAGGGGGATCGAGTTTAAAAATAGTTTGCTCGCGAGGAAGGTTGTAGATGGCGTTGCGACTGATGTCGAGTGCACGCGAAATGTGGAGCAAGTAAAGATGGCGGTTGAAAAATCTGATTCGAACGTAAATCAAACGAAAGATGTACTTGAAAGTAAAACTGTGAAACCTGACGATGAAAATAGTTGTGAATTTAAATTGCCCAAGTTAATCCCGGGAACAGGTTCGTACAGGTACCAAAAACCCGAATCCCAGATCAAGCTTCAACTTTCTCATAGTTTCTCGCAGAGGATGGAAATTCCCCATCTGAGGATATCGAACCTAAAAAACGCCTCGAATTACATCTGCGAGGATAGAGCGCCACCTGGTGGCAAAACGAGAAATCAAGTTTCAGAAGTTGGCAACCCTGGTGAAGAAGAACCAAATTCGAGATTCAGTAATTCGGATACCGAAAATTCCTTAGATAGGGGGAATCTTCTGCCCCCGCCCCTCAGCAACCTTCACATCTTTGCCATGAGTAAGAAACCCGTAGACATCCAAGTTGTAGGCAATCTGGAACCTATTCCTTTCGAGATTCATCGATTACCCGATCTGCCAATCTTAGGCTTAGAAAAATCACCACTAGGGGAAAAGTTAAGCATCCTGGAACCCCCTCCACCTGGGCTGGTTAGTAGAAAAGAGTCAAACGAAAATTGGAACCAGTTTCTGGTACAACTCAACGCCATTTTGGAGAGTAGAGATGAGGAATTTGTTTAAAAAATTTTTTTCTTTCATTTTCTTGAAAGCGAGATGTGATAAATTTGTCTTCCTGTATTTATTTGATCATTGTTGAACTGATGTCCAACCGTTAGAGCTAAAAATTCACTTGTTTTTACGCTTCCAACTTTCTAATTACTGTTTACACAACAATATTGGGAAATAATGTGTATCGGAGATGATGAGGAAATCAGCAGATCCAGGTGCTTGTTAAAACTTAATCTTGTATCAAAATTAGTCTCGACAAAGACCATGCGATTATCATTTACCAGCCATTAAGTGAAATACATTTTTATTTTCTTTTCATTTTCGATTCTGTAAAATATTATAGTTCGTTCAGAAACAAAAACCATGAAAAGTTCATGTTCATAACGATGAATAGTTTAGTTTGATTATAAATTATAATACCAACAAGATTTTTAAAATTTAAGGATCAATTTTTTTTAATCTGACATTTATGTTTTTGTAGATGATGGACCAATGGAAACGCAACTCTTGCTCCAGAAAGTTTCGGACACTCTCAAGAACAATGCTACCATACCGCCACCGTCGCCAACTTTGCCGCAAAAAATGTCTGAGTCAACCGACGCAGGATTCGAAAAACAAATCTCTAAAGAAATCGACGAGACTGACGCTTTTCAACAAATAACACTAGAAAAACCACTAGAAGACATTCCTGAAAATTTACCAGAAAAGTCACAAGAATCTTCGAAGTTGGCAGGTGGAAAAATGTCCCTAGAAAAATTCGTAGCCGAAGATGTAGAGAATGTTTTTGAAAAATCACCAGAAATCGTAGAAAAATATCCAAATGAACCTGAAAGTTCGCGAGTGTCAAAAAGATTGTCAGAAGAAGCCGTGGAGATGAAGGAGGACAGTTTCTTTGACAAAATGACAGAAAGCTCAGCAGAGATGAGTTCGATTCTCCAGCAAGATACGTCGGATTATGTATCAGCAATGGGGGACGATTCATTAGCCTATTGGGATTACGACATCCCAGCGCCACCTAGCGAGTTTCGTGACAACGACGAGGTTGAGGAAAGCAACGATGCTGCTCAACAGGAAGAAATAAGTGTCGAAAAAATTGAGCCGATAGCTGAAAGATTTGAGGAAAAAATGAGTGAGGTTGAAAGAAAAGTCACTGAAGTCGAGGAAGAAAAAGTCCCTAGAGTTCCAGAAGAAAAAGTCTTCAAAGATGAAGTGAAAAAAGTCCTTAGGAATGTAGAAGAAAGTACCACTGAGTGTGTAGATGAAAAAGCCCCTAGAAATATCGATGAAAAAAATCTTAGGGATACTGAAGAAAAAAATCCTAGAAATCCGATACAAATTTCTACAAGTGAGAAAGAGGGAAACATTTCTCGAAGAATGAATGAAGACGTTCCAAAAATTCCTGAAGAGACTAGAAATATTACATTAGAAAAAAGTCCCCCGAAAGAAGATTCAACTGTGTTGCAAAAAACTGAGATCAAACTCGAACAAAAACGAGCGGTCGAACAGCCAGTTGTAAGAAAGTCCCTAGATGTGATTTCTGAAGCTAACGTGGCGCCCTCTGACAACCCGTTATCGAATTTCAAAATCACCACATACTCAGGTCCGAAGGAACTGGACATCTTTGAGAATTCCGAGCCGAGTCGAGTCTACTCTCGTGGCGCCACCTTGCCACGGAAACTGCATTCGAACAAACATTCCTGGACAGATGTCGTTAGTGTCGAAGAGAGGAAGAAGGAAGAGAAGGGAGTTTACCGGTCGAAAAGTTACGTCACCTTGGCGAACGTTGAGAAGTTCAAGGAGAACGTTGAGAAACGAGAGAAGTCGGAGGCAGAGCAGGTAGATGGCGCTGACGAGAAGAAAGATGGCGCTGAGATCAAGAAGTTCAGCAGTATTGTAAATTTGAATCAGGAGAACGACAAGTTTGCCGATTGGCGGGAAAAGTCGCTTAAGAGAAATGAGAGCACTTCAGAGAAACAGTTGAGGTCTTTACAGGTAGGTTTTGCTGTTTTTAAAAAAAGTCAGTTACAAAATAGATTCGACAAAGTAAATTAAACTGATCTTTTTTTTCAGGTGCTGAAAAGCATATTGCCACAACTGAAAAACGTTAAACCAACAGAGGGCATTTCTTCTTCGGAACCAAAAGCGCCACCTAGCGATGAAGCTTCGAAGAAGCGTTACAGCTACAGTGGCGCCCCCTCGGTGAGTCTCGGGAGCTGGTCGGAGCGACCTTCCGTGAACGTTCAAATCAAGCTGGACTCTGATTACAAGTTCTCGCAAACCAACGGGTCCGGCGGGAAAACCATCGTGAATTTGAACAGTGCCCCCTACAAGAAAAACGTGATCCAAGAGAACACCAGTCTCACCGCCCACAAAGTGCTGCGAAACGGAATCCCTGAACCAAAGCCAAACGTAACCACAGTCGAGCTGAACAAAAGCGACAGCAGCGCCGTCGATACCCGCTCGCGGAATTTCAGCGAACTAACCAAAGCCTTCAACCAGTTTGATATTCCCCCAAGAAGGAACAAGACTCCGCAAGCGCTTCAAACCCGACACTCCATAGATGTCGCTAAGATCGAATCCTGGGACAATTCAAATGCAGAGGCGCTGCAGTCGGACTTGAATTTGGCGGGAAATTTGAATCGGGTGAAACTGAACTTGAACAAAACGAGTGTCCCATTGTTCAAAAATTCCACAAATGGCCCCGTTAAAGTTTCCGTTGTGCCCATAAAGCATGAGGAAAATGGCGGTGGCAGGAAAATTGAAATTCAAAAGGATATGGTGGACAAACCGGTTATTACTGGTGTCACTTTGAAAAATTCAACCAGGAAGAACGTGAGCCCGCCTAAAGTCGACGTCAGGGAGTCGCTATTGGAAAGTATCAGAAATTTCGGAGGCAGGGGAAATCTCAGGAATGTAGGTGGCGCTGTTTAAAACTAAGCGAAAGTTCGAACTGAATTTGCAATTTGTATTTTTCAATCAGGGAATTGAAAAAGAAAGTTGTACTCCAAGTATTGATTTATAGTCACTGCTCAGCAGACAAACTGTAAACTAGATATTTAATGGTGCTCCGAAAGAAAAATTATACCGAATGTGAACATTGTACATACGCGTTTTGTAGTCGCCGTTCGCTTACAGACCAAATCAAATTTTGCTCAGCACCTTTCGTCGACAACCAAAGACAATTTTCAACCTTTCCTTTTTCCCTCCCCGCCCCTATTTTGTTTTAATTTACTAATCCTTGTAATATATGAACTCACTCGTCGGCGAACTATTTATATTCAGATTATGTATCACTAACAAGTACATTTTGCTTCAGTGCTCGATTTTTTATCGTTAAAAATTTTGAAGATTAAATGTCTTATTTTGTTGTTGTTAGTTTTAAGGCTTGTATTTATTTTGTTGTAATTTAATTTGTTCTGCGAAATCAAAATTTTTTTATAGCAAAATCAAAATATCGTTTTTAGGGGGATTCAATTTTTGAGACTACTTTTTGGTCACAACTATTTTCAAAACAGTACAATTTTTGTTTGAACAAAATAGTAAAAAAGAAAAAAAATGTTAATCTCTTTATGTGAAGTGAATTCTTGAAAATTGCATCCTAAGATTTGTATTTTGTGTTTGAAATGAAAATCATTGTAAAAATCGGTTGGAAAAGTAGAATATTGTTATCCTATTGTAATTAATTATAAAACTAACTTTTATTGTGGTACATAATGTATTGATGGGCTGAATGAATAACTTAATTGTGTATTGTTACATGTGAAAAAAATTTTTTGAATTTTTTATGTCACAACGATGTAATAAAAATGTGTTGTAATATAAAAAAAGAAACTGCAAAAATTTCATTCCAATTTCTTTTCCTTCAATTATTGACATTATGATACATGAATATTTATTTATAGAATATTAATTATTCAATCAGCAATAAGTGTATTATCACGTCTTAAAAATACGTTATCAAAGTCATTAAAATTTTGTGGTATGTTTGCATGCCCATTATTGATCATTAGAATATCATCAATTTAATGTTTAATAACTTGAACAACATTTTCAATTAAATTTGATTCAAATTAATAAATGAGATATCGAAATAGAAATCAAGGTCATAATGAAATCGAAATATCTCGAAATAATTCAATGTATCTTCATATTTAAATTGATATATCGATTTTCATCGATATATCGAAATATAATCGATATATCGAAGTGTAATCGATATATCAAAATTAATTGATATATCGAAATGTAACATAAAATTTATATCTCGATATGTACATCGATATATTTAATATATCCAACATAAATCGATATATTTCGATATTTATAATCTCGATTTCGTTATATTTGCTTTTTTTTGCAAAATGCAATTTTTGTTGAACACAGTTCTGATAACTAAAATGTCAAATTACTTTTTTCCTTGTTCCTTCATCAAATTCTTTTCCTCAAACAATCATATACTAATTTGAATCAAACGTTATATGCAAACCACAATTTCCTCTGCAACTCTGTGCACATTTATTTTTATTTTAATTGTGGTTATTTTCATTTTGTGATACTTTTTATTAATCTAAACTTTCTTTCAAAGAAATTATGAATTCTGGTTTTCAAATTAAAAAAAAAATTTTTTTAACCACTTTTTTTTTGTTAGATTAGATAAGGTAAAATGAAAAATGTAATTGCGTGTTTTTCATCAGTTACGTATGCGTCACGGATTCACTATACAACACCGGCGATTGTTATATAAATTGAAAGACATGAAGTGTACCTTCAGTTATTTTCCTTTGTTTGCGGGGAGCGTCAAAGTAGTTTGCGGTCGATTTAGACAGGTCAGGTGCAGCGCAACGATGAGTAAGCCACGTGTTTTGATAACCAGCAACGAGATCCCGGAAGCCGCTCTGAACCTCCTCAGAGATGCAAAGTAAACAAGCTCTTATCATTGAAAAAAAAATGTTAATTAACGAATGATTAAAAAAAAAACAAAACTTATTGGTTTTAATTTTTCTTTTAATTACTTTTGTTCGTTTTATTTTAAGATGCGATTTGACAATAATGGATGATCCGTTCGCAAGCCGAGAATCAGTTTTGCAGCAGATCCCTGGCCATGATGCAGTTCTCATTATCAGCCACAGCAGTCTTGTAAACAGTGAATTCTTGAACATTGCAGGTATTTTTTATTGTTGATAATAACAACATTTCAAATGTAAACAAACAAGAAGTAAATAAAACGAACAAATAAAATTATTGAAATACATATGTACTGATAAATAAAATTTGAAAAGTAAACAAAAAACTTCAGTCTAAATAAACTGTTTCAAATGTAAACAAAGAATGTAAACAAAGTCTGAAAGTAAACAAACCAAGATTTAATGTAAATAAACAAATTCAGAATGTAAACAAACAAATTCACAATGTAAACAAACAAAAATTCGATAAATATTTTTTAAAAAATGAAACAATTGGAAAAGTAAAAAAAATAAAATAAAATGTGGATCTTTTTTTTCAATTTTTCAAGGTCCGAAATTAAAAGTGGTGGCAACAATGTCAGCTGGTTACGATCATTTGGACCTACCCGAAATCAAGAGGAGGGGAATCAAAGTCGGAAATACCCCGAAGGTTTTGTCCGAGGCCGTGGCTGAAACTGCGGTCCTGCTCATACTGGCAGCAGCAAGACGGTTACATGAAGGAAGACTCAATATAGAACAGTAAAAACAATTATTTCCTTAAAAAACTTTATTATAACAAGATTTGTTTTAAACAATTTTTCTAAACAAAAAAAAAATTTATCAGGTGCTTTTTTCAAGATTGTTATATTTTAATTTGATCATTAAAATTAGTTGAATAATTTTCTTTATTTTTCAATTTCAATTTTATAATTGTTTTAGGGGGAAAGTTGAAAAAGGAATTTGGTTGATGCTTGGACAAGACATCAGAGGATCAACTGTTGGAGTAGTGGGATTAGGAAACATTGGACAAGAAATTGTGAAACGTCTTCAAGGATTTGGAGTTGGAAAATTTGTCTATACTGGACACTCGAAAAAGAAAGCAGGTTGAAAAACAAGTTTTCTTCTTTTTAAAGATTTTATAAATTCATTTTTTTGGAAAATTTTTATGTTGTTGATTTTTTTCAATAATTAAATTTTTTACTTTTAGGGGACGATTTGGGAGCGACTTTCGTATCCCTGAACGACTTATTGGAGCAGAGTGACTTCGTTATAAATGCAGTTCCTTTGAATAACGAGACCAGAGGAATGTTCAACGAAGCTGCCTTCAACAAAATGAAGAAAAACGCCGTTTTTGTTAACATCGGTCGGGGACAGACGGTTGTCACGGATTCTCTAGTCAAAGCTCTGAAAGAGGGCAAAATTTTTGCTGCAGGATTAGACGTCGTTGATCCCGAACCTCTGCCAACCGATCACGAACTTTTGAAATTACCCAATGCCGGTAAAACTTGTTTTTTTTTTCATATTAAAGAAAAAAAAATTTAACAATGAACCTCCACTTTTCAATCTCGATAAGTCTTTATTAATTTTCATCTATTCGACAAATCATGTCGCTACGCTAAAATAAATAATATCCATCTCACAAAACGAATAAACATAAGACAAAATAACGAATAATATTCGCTTGGTTTAACATTTGTTTTTCTTTGTCTTCTTAATTTCAGTTCTTCTGCCCCATCTGGGAAGCTCCACTCTAAAAACCCGAACCGACATGGCGATGGCCGCTGTGCAGAACATCGTGAATGGTCTCAGCGGAAAACCACTTCTCTATGAATTATGAAAATGTATGCCTCAAATTTTGTACAGGAACGACTTGCATTCCATTGAAAAGAAAGAAAAAAAAATTTACAAATACAAACAAAATAAAAACGTCAATTTCAATAATAAACTTTGATTACAATTCATAATCTTATCACAGGAAAAATAAACTCATTGACATTGTATAATGATCCAGTATCCAATTTACTGGTTGGTCTGAATCTGCGGTTTCGACCAGTCAACATTGAGGATCAGGTGATCGTATCCTCGTCCATTCAGCACCTTGATGGCCGCAGCAGCCTCATGTCGGTGCTTGAAGTGCACGTAGGCGAACCCCTTGCACATGTTCGTCATCTTCTCCTTGGCAAGGAACAGTTTCTGAACGTAACCGAACGGTTTCACCAGCTCCTCCAGATCGTAATCCGTCGTGTTTTCCGACAGATTTGAGATCCGGATGGCGGTCGTGTCGTCGCGTCGCTGCATCTGCATCGAATCGCCTCTCTTGTTTCCGCCGTCTCGCATCGATGGTGGGACGTACTTGCTGCCTCCGGGTTTCACTGGTTCTGACATCGAACCTGACGATATAATTGAATTTCCTAATCCCTTTTTATCATCCAGGATTTTAACTGCAAGGTAAAAAGTAAGAGAAACGTATAAAAAAAGAAGAAAGAAATTACATTTGACTTGAATCCGTGATCGAGATATTGAATTTTAATCGTTATACCGAAATGAAATCGATATATCTCGAAATATATCGAAATAAATCGATATATCTCGAAACAAAATCCAAATATATCGAAATGAAATTGATACATCTCGAAATAAATCGATATCTTCCCCAAATCCTAATTTAAAAATCCAGTTTTTACCTCCTCCCAAAATAGTATCCTTGTAAGGACACTTGCTGGTCCAGTGATCCCCAGCACAGCTTCGGCACTTGACATTTTTATCACCCATGCTTCTCAGCTTATCGATAATATCCTCCTCAGTTTTATTGTCCTCCTCTTTGCTCGAGATGAACTGCATGAAAACATCCTCGGCAATGATAGTAGTGGCAGGATTCGGCCCAGGACGATCGTCCTTAGAGTCGCCAAACTTGGCCCAGTTTTTGCGCTCGGCAATCGATTTTGAGAAGATCTGCTTTTCAATTTTGTATGTACGCACGACCTTCACCTTTTTGTTGTCGTCGTTGTACTTGTACTCTGTGAGGATTTTGTGGTTGCCCTCGTAGATCTCGGTTGGGGCTGGCAGGGGCCCAGTTTCCTCCTCGACCTCGTCTGCCCAGTTCGTCTTCCCGTCATAAGTCACCGCAGGCATTTTAAATCTAAAATTTCATCATATTTTTGAAATACAATTATAAAAAAAATTGAAATTATATTAGAAAAAAAATTCGACAAAAAACTGACCTGGAAAGTTCAATATTTAAATTTCAAGGAGTTCAAAGGTCAATTACCTGCGGGAATATCGAACTTATGAAGTTGTCTTTACGAAAATCGAATTTTCGTTTTCCACAAACGTTTAATGGCTCGTGTAAATTTAATTTTTTCTGGAATTTGTATCAACTCTTTTATCTGCCCGTTTTGTGTCTTGCAGCTAAATTGCAGATTGTTGCAGAAGGTTAGGTTGAACCCAAGCGTTGCACACGAACGCACCAATACATAGACTTGACTCTGCTCGCAGAAGTCGAGCCCTTTAGAAACGAGAGACAATCAATCAATAAATTAAAAAAGAAAACAAAATCATTCCACTCGCGATTTATGAAGGTTTTTCAATTTGCAAAGTTTGATTTGCAATTCGTATAACAAAAAACATAATTACAATTTTATAATTTAATTGCAACTGAATGCAGTTACAGTTGCAATTGCAATTCAGCTAAACTGAATAATGAGCGACTAAAATTAAACATCCAACTACAGCTACAATAACTCTTCCCTTCTTGTTCTATTCATAAACTTTTATTGGATTACTCCGCTTTACAAATCGTTTTCTAAAAATACTTGATTCCATTCGTCCCCGCAGAAAAAAAATCGCTACACCCCGCACAAGTTATTCCACCTCAAATGTACACACATTTTTTTCAATTCTGAATCAGCAAAGATAAGATGAAAGAAAAATAAAACAAAATAAGATACAAAAATGGATTCAATTATTTTGAGCCTGAGGTTTGGACCAGTCGACGTTGAGGATGAGGTAGTCGTAGCCAAATCCGTTGAGGTGCTCGATGGCCCTAGCAGCCTCGGAACGGGACTTGAAGTGGACGTAGGCGAATCCCTTGCAGACGTTGGTGGTTTTCTCCTTGGCGAGGAAGAACTTTTGCACATATCCGAACGGTTTGACAA
The DNA here is from genome assembly GCA_030522925.1 of Trissolcus japonicus. Lineage (NCBI taxonomy): Eukaryota > Metazoa > Arthropoda > Insecta > Hymenoptera > Scelionidae > Trissolcus > Trissolcus japonicus. The sequence goes on from JAPYZS010000465.1 coordinate 43,231, forward strand.
GCTCCTCCAGATCGGCGTCGGTGGTGCTCTCCGAGAGGTTCGAGATTCGGATGGCCGTGGTGTCGTCGCGCCTTTGCATCTGCATCGAGTCGCCCCGCTTGTTGCCACCGTCTCGCAAAGAGGGAGGCACGTATTTGCTGCCTCCGGGCTTGGTCGCGTCTGATAATGCTTGGGCGATTCCGCCGGCTGTTGGCGTTATTATCTTCTGCTTGTCGTCTATTACTTTTCCTGAAATTAAGGAGAAAAAGGTTTTAAGTGCTTAATAAGTGTTTAAATATAGTTTTGTCATCTTGTTTTGAGTTATTCTTATTCAAAATATGAAAAAATCGAAATGATTTCGATACATATCTCGATATTTATAACGATGTATTCTAATATTTATTGAGAATATATAAAACTGCAATCAAAACATCTCGACATGGCACGATATATCGATATAATTCGATACATCTCGCAATATATCTCGTAATAAAATCGACATATATCGAACTGAAATCGATACACCTCGAAATAAATCAATATATCCCGAAACCACCGTCTATTCACCAAACAGCAATCGAACCATCTTGTTTTTGTTAAAAAATCCTAATTTAAAATTCCAATGTTTACCTCCTCCCAAAATAGTATCCTTATAAGGACACTTGCTGGTCCAATGGTCACCGGAACAACTTCGACATTTGACATTCTTGTCCCCGATGTTCCTCAATTTCTCCATGATATCATCCTCCTTGTTGTTCTCCTCGTCTTTACTAGAGACGAACTGCAGAAACACGTCCTCGGCAATGATAGTGGTCGCGGGATTGGGCCCAGGACGGTCGTCCTTGGAGTCGCCAAACTTGGCCCAGTTTTTCCTCTCCGCGATGGTCTTGGAAACGATCCGCTTCTCGATTTTATATGTACGCACGACTTTCACTTTTTTGTCGTCCTCGTTGTATTTGTACTCCGTGAGAATTTTGTGGTCGCTATCGTGGACCTCGGTAGGGGGCGGCAGGGGCCCCGTCTCCTCGTCCACTTCATCCGCCCAATTTGTTTTCCCATCATACGTCACTGCTGGCATTGTTTCTTTTTCCTGCTTTTATTACAATCTGTAACCAAAATAAGAATTGTCAAATTATTCCATTTGTTTGTTTGTTTTCTTATTTTTTGTTATAATTATCGGGGTTATAAAAGTTTCATGTCAAAATTGATCTTTTAATTAATTTGAAAACAAATTAAAATTAAGAAAATTTTTCCAACTTATTGTTGTAATTGTATTTTAATTCTTTCAAACAGAACGTTTGCAAAAGAGAGGTTAACTTTGTCAACGATAAAGCTGTCGACAAACAACAACAAATGTGCACGGCAAATAACAACAAAGATGATGCTCCGAACGGAGTGCAAAGAAGGGAAACAGATTTTCAAATCACCCGAATGAATTGTTCAGATTTTTTCCACCAAAAAACACAAGAGAAACTTGGACGAACTATTAACCTCGAATTCCTGTCAGCACATGTGTCAGTTGGCATTTTTCTTCCAATCGTTGGACAAGATTTTACCCAAGGTCCACAGATGGCGCTGCAAATAAAAAAAAAGAAACGGAAAAAACAAAAAAACTTATGAGGTCAAAGACAATAACAAAGATGTAAACAACCAAAAAAATGTAAACATTTGTTTTTGTAAACAAGATGCTTTGATTATTTTTTAATTGTTTTCTAGCTGTTTGTTTTGACAAAAATGTAAACAAATCAGTGGCAGATTTACCGACGGTCGGTAACAAAGCAACCTGTGGCATTGGGACGTAAAAAAGAGTCGATCGATGTGAACCTAACCTCAAAATTCTTCAAAAGGCACGTACTGCACAAATACACAAACAAACAGCTGCAGTGAATCGGGGCTGCATCACCTGAAAATTGTCAGCGACACAATCTCGGGCTTTTTGTGTGAAAAGTTGCGAGCTGCGTGTTGAAATTGACGTTGGCCATTGTGTTGTCACTTTATCCGGCTTTTTAAACGGGGACATCGATGAACGTTCTTCTCGCTCGGGGTAATATCAAGACGCTCGGCGGTTCATAACCTCAATCCCTCGTGAACGAGAGGAAAAAGCTGATAGGAGTGGAATCAAAGGGCAAATTAAAAGTGAAACGCGGACGACGAAGATGAACAGTTTTGGCGTCAACGACGAGGCTGACCGCGGCTCAAGTCGCGGCAGGGGACGTGGCAACTGGGCCCCCAAACAGGAGGAGATGCGGAGACCTCTCCAACAACCTTCCCAAAGCCATCATGAAGGTGACGAAATTTCCATTATAAAAAGTATAATTTAACGATTGAACGAAAATAGTTCCAAAATGTTCACTTTGAATTCAAAACAAAATTCACTTTCAGCGTGTTGTATCGATTTTTTGTTTATATTTTTTGTTTCATTTTTTGTTGTTTACATAATTTCGTGATATGTTTGCGTGTCACGTGTTTGTTTACAAGTTTGTTTTCGTCACGTGGTCCCAAAACATTGTTTATATTTCGAGTCTGAAACTTCATTACTTTTGTCCACATTTATTTTTCCATTTATTTATTAAAGATTATTTATTAAAGAAATATTGAAGAAGGAAAAATTGAACATTAAAAATGTTGATTTTTCAGCCACGAGAAAAGAGATGGTGGAGAACTCGACGTTGTCACCAGAAGCGGAGGAGTTCGTCCCAAGAACTTTTGTTCCCAGCCAGCAGATGAATACTCAAAATCCAAATACCAATGTAAGAATAAATGTAATAAAAATGTAAGAAAAAGATTTTAAACAATGTGTAAAATGGTTGAATGTTTTTTTGAATCGTTGATTTGAGGTTAGAAGATCGATTTTTCGTTTTGAAACGTTGACGTTTGAATGTGTTTTTGAAGTTTGAAAACAAACGAAGGTTGGTGGATTGACAGGAAGAAAAACAAGTTGTGTCAATTGATTATATTTTTTTCTTTTAATTTTGAACAGTACTCGGTGCAGGGTCGTATAACAGCGGCGCGAGGCCAGAATTCGTATCCGAACAATTCTTATCATTCGCATCAGATGAATCCTTACTATCAGGATAACCAGTATAGTCAGTATGACCATCATAGAGATCCAACTGCTAATGATCACAGTATGGCTAACCAGGTCAGTTTGGAATTTCAAAAACAAAAAATATTAACCGTCCATTTTAATTTGAATCTTCTTTGTATATCTTAAATTTTGTATAATTGATTTTTTTGTATGTTTGAATTTTTGTATACTTTAATTTGTTTGTTTTGAATTTTGATTTAATTTTTGTGGCATTTTATTTTACAGAGGAAAAAGCACGAACCAGTGACAGACCTAAACATCACAGTAAGTCAGCTGGAGTCATCGATCAAAGTTTTAACAATGAGCCCAGGGGAGTTCGATCGACTAGTATCTCATTTAGTGGACATAATAAATCCATTCCTGGAAAGTCCTAGTCAGTTAAAAGAAATTGTCTCGCTGATAATTAAACAGGTATTTATTATCAACCCATTCGAAATTCAAGTCAAGATGTTAATTCAGGATCAACATTTAATATCCCGTTTTTTTTGTCTTTCAGTCTATCCTCGAAGGCAATTTCCGATACAACGGAGCGCGACTCTGCACGTATCTAGATACTGTTGCAAGCCCATCGGAGCGAGCTACTTCAACATTCCGACACATGCTGTTGCAACAGTAATTACAACTTGATAAATTTATAACAACTTTGCGATTTAATCGCTACTTTATAAGCGAGACGATATTTTTCAAACAAGAAAAATATTGATTTTATATTTGATTTATTCGTTTTGTAACTGTATTTTGTATTTTATATTATATAACTGTATTTTGTATTTTTTTTATTTATCTGTATTTCAATTTTTTTTAGATGTGAGGAAGAGCGCGAGCAACAAAGTGCCACCTGGGAAAAAAGTCGAAAACACTCGGACGAGGAGGAGAAGAAATGTCACGGCTTGATTCTGTTCCTGGCAGAGCTCGTGACACAGATGCAAAGCTCCGCGCCAAATCTTGGCAAAATGTTGATCCAGTTTATCTCGACTGTCCTTAAAAATCCTGGAACGAATTCAGCTAAAACAATCTGTCAGGCTCTCAAAGTACGATCTTCAATACAACTTTTCTTTTTTTAATTTTTTTAAGATTATTAAAACAAAAAATTTTAATTTTGAAAATTTAATTTCAGCTGGCAGGTCAGACACTGGAAAGAGGAAATGCAAGTCCTCGTAAGGATATGGAGACCGTAATGGGCCAGCTTTCAAATCTAGTCTTGTCAGATAACGTCGATATCCATGTTAAGCGAATGGTCGACAGTGTGACCGAACTGCGCAACAACAGCTGGGGTCGTGCTCCAACCATCACGCCGACTTACAGGCCTCCTGTGGCCCCTCAAAATGCTCCTTCCCAGTCTCACGAAGCTTTTGACGAGCCGGTCTTCTACGGCCCTGACGGACAAGTCATCTCAGCTGAGGAATCTGCTTTTCTGCATAACTTTGCTGAGGATACCAAGGAGGAAACTAAGTATGACCAACAAAATAAAATTTAAGAAAAAGAACATTTGAAAATGTAAAACTGAACATTTGAAAAATTAAAATGTTTAATTTTGTCTGTTTAGCGAGGACTACAATTCGGAAGAGTATTCTCAAGAGCAGCAGGAAATTGAGGATGAGGATGACGTCATCGCGGCTGCGTACGAAGAATTTTTGCAAAAGATGTCCGAGGAGAACAGTAATCAAGGGAAAAATTAAGAAACTAATTAATAACAATGATGAAGGCAAAACAAGGAAACCTAACATTATTGAATCTAAAATTTCAAAAATATGTATGTGTATATTTGATGCTAATGCTTTCCTCGGTGTAATTTATATATTTACCGAACTAGAGAGTAGAGTATTGTCTTTTCAAAGCAATTTCGTGTGACAAAAAACAAAAAAAAAACCAGGAAATAGGATTAATTAACAATGATTATATTAGCGTAGTGAAAGACAGCTGACATGTAGAAAAAAAAAACAATTTTGCAGGCGTTTTACTTTTAAGAGAAGAAAAATGGTGACCTTTTTGGACTATTTTTTTTTAAATAATTTTTTAACCAATTTTTTAATCATATTTTTCCTTAATTGTAAGGATTTTACGTTTGACTTGTAATATGTACGGTTTTTTTGAAATTAATGAAATACACAAATGCTTGTACACATTTTGTAAGTTAGTGACTTTGGCGTATCTTTCTCTTTCTTTTTTCTGTTTGACGAGAGCTCATCGATGTAATTTTTTCATTATGAATTTATGAGTCATTTAAGGAAATGAAATATAAATATGCGAATAAGTGGATTGGTTTTGTTTTTTTTTTCGAGATCACACACACACCGGTGCGTCGCAATTTTTTCAGCTCTGCATCTGTTTATGGCAAGTGGACTGGCTTGAGTCTGCTTTGACCTTATGACGTCATCAGACATGACGACTCACTGACCTCACCGATGCTATAACGGCGCGGTGACAGTGCCTTGAAAGCCACCATAATAAACTGGTTGGGACGATTTTGTCAAAGCCATTCAGATCCAACGATTATATAACTTCCACTCATCTTATACATCCAGTATCATTTTTATGATTAAAATTTACTTATTTTGATTTATAAAACTTTTTCATTGTTTATAACAAACCATTTTTAGTGTTAAATATATATGTTGCTTTATTTTGCAGTTGAATTAATGATTTATTTAATTTGTAAAAGAAATTAAAGATTTTGGCTAAGAAAGAAGTACGAGATTGAAAACAAAAAATCTCACGAAGGCAAAACGTAAGATTCTGCATACGGAAACAAGAAGAAGGAATGTAAAATTTTTGTGGGCGAAGAAGCAAGGACGAGCGTGGGTCTGTTTTTCGTGGTGGGACTTAAAAAATTGGAGGGGCGCGCGCACTTTTGAGCTCTTAGATTTGTCATTCGAATAGCCAGTGTCCACGCTCGGATGTTTCTGCAAGGATAGTCAATTGTAAGTTTTTAACATTTTCTTTATAATGTTTAAAATAAAATTTATATTTTTTTATATTGCCTTTTCAATTAGTTTATATCTAATATAAATCTAAATAGTCATGAAAAAGAACGATAATTTTTTGAAATTTGAATATCACCCCAAATTTGTAATTTGTATTAAAAATCAAAAAATATATAATTCAAATGAAATAAATTTTAAAAATAAGATATACAATTATTTGCACCTTTAAAATTGTTGAAAAAGAAATGAAATTTTACAATTACAAAAATTTAATTTTTTTAATAAAAAAATTCATTAATTATTTCCAAAGTACAATTGTAAACAATTTGTAAAAGTTGTAAAAAATTGTATTTATATTAAGATTAGATTTTCAAGCTAAAATGTATATATTAATTCAATTTAATAGCAAAGCAGTTCACAGGGGAAAATATTTGATATAAAAAATTGATCTAAAAAACAAAAAAATTTTAACGTGAAGTTTGTCACCGCCATTATTAATTTGTCTCGTTTGTTAAACCTTTGTTGAGAGATCATTTGATAGCTATTCTGTCATAGCATATAATTAGCATATGAATTGGTTTCTAAAATTGCAAAACATTCGATCAGAAATCATGTTAATTCCCAATCCATTATATCTATCTTTTAGTGAAATGCCATCCAGATAAAGACCGTTCATAATTTATTAAATTTATTTATAATTTGTATTACCATACAAAAAACATTCTTTTTAACACGAAAAAAAAAAGTAAATCAACATCTTCAAATAATTAGTGCAAAGACAATAAAAAAAAGCAATGTAAAAAAATAATCCAAAATGTAAACAAAAACAACTAAATTCCTAATGTAAACAAAACAATCTAGATGAAATCAAGATGTAAACAAAAACAAAGCAATGTGAATAAAGTTCTAAAAATGTAAACAAAACAATCTAAATGAAATGAAGATGTAAACAAAAACAAAAAAATGTGAATAAAATTCTAAATGTTAACAACAACATAGTAAACAAATTCTAAAATGTAAACAAAAGTTCAGGAAGTAGAAAACTAGAAAAACAATAATTTCAGGATTGAAAAACAAACGGAGATATGGAGGTGAAGGGCGCAATTTTGTTGTTGTTTTGGGTCGGCTTTGTATCGGCCGGCGATTATCACGGATTGGGCCGGATTGTTGCATCAGGTAATTGTCAATATCTCTTTTGAATAAAAATGTAAATGACGAATTTAATGTGATAAAAGATAAAGATGCTAATTTTGTGTAGGCGGGTGCGACTCTCACACGTGCGGCGTAAACGCGCGGTGTACGACGAACGAGGGCCACCGAGTCTGCTCCTGCCTCAACCTTCATATCGGCGATCCCTTGGTGCGTTGCGTGCGCGTCGAGTGTCTTAGTGAGTATTTATAAATTTTCTTTATTATAGTGCATCCTGTCAATTCAAATAATTACGATAAAACAAAATCAAAACGTCAGACGTCAATTAATCAAATTAAAAAAAATAGAGAACAAAAATAAAATTACGGATGGCAATGTACCGACCTTGTTCTCTCATTCAGTGTTATTGCTTGTTTATTTTTAATTTTCATGTAAATTTTTCATAACATTTTCTTCATGAACAATTTTTTATACAAAATTATTTTCCAGTCAACGAAGATTGCAATGGAAATAGAGCTTGCATCAACAACAACTGTGTCGATCCCTGTGCAGGAACGTGTGGAATAAATGCGAAATGCGAAACGAGGAATCACATCCCGACTTGTTACTGTGGCGCGGGATATACCGGAGATCCTTTTACAAGCTGCGTGGTTGCTGATCCACGTAAGAATATGACTTGAGTTATAATCTTATATATAGTTCCATATATGGACCCTTATATAGGACTATATGGGATCCATCTCATATATAGTTCTATATATAATTGTTTACACTTGTTAAGTTTTGTAGACCATATAAAATTCATTATATGGTTCCGTATATGAATCCATATATGGAACTACAATTCTATAAATAGAGTTTTAAAATTCACTTCAAGTTTATATGGGGCGTGATATATGGTTCCATATACAAGTTATATGGTTTCAGATATGATTTCGTATATGGGTTCCATATATGATTCATAAATGGTTTCATATATGATCTTATACGGTTTCATATGTGATCTTATATGGTTTGTATATAATTAGATACATAAAATAAGATGGTTTTTTATGAAACGGAATAAAAAATTTACAGAAGCAGCATGTAAGCCAAGCCCGTGCGGCCAAAATACAAAATGTGAAGTGGTTAACCAAGTGCCAGTTTGCACGTGTCTGCCCGGTTACCGGGGTTCACCTCTTGTTGGCTGTCGACACGAGTGCGAGCACGATAGCGACTGTCCCTCGCATCTAGCTTGCTCTTCAAACTTCAGATGCGAATCCCCTTGCGCCTGCGGTGAAAATGCCAATTGCGACGTTACGAACCACCGACCAAAGTGCTCTTGCCCCAATGTAAATATCATATCCTAAAGTAAATCGTCAACTTTAAGGAAACTCAAACTTGAAAGAAAAATATATAAAAAAAACTTGATAAAAAAATATAAATATTAATTAAAAAATATAAGAAAAAAAATTAAAAAAGTATACTAAGGTATAAAGATATAAAAACAATTAGAACATCAGGTAAAAAAATAATGCCTTAAAAAAAATTTTTTTTTCAGAACTGGCTGGGAAGTCCCTACGTTTCTTGTCAACCGGAATGCTCGCACCATTCGGACTGCCCAGCTGGAAAACCAGCTTGTTACTATCAAAAGTGTGTGAATCCGTGTGACGGAGTTTGCGGGGTGAATGCGAACTGCGAGTTGCGGGATATCACTCCGGTTTGCAGTTGTCCAAGAGACATGACTGGCGATCCCTTCGTCAGTTGCAGACCTTTTGAAGCTCGTTAGTATTATTTTTTTCTTCTTAACAAATTTTTCTTCGAATTTTTGGTTATGGTCCATATATGGACTCATATACATAACCATATATAAAATATTATATATAATAGTAAACATATAACTGTAAAACGTTATAAATCTAGTTTACAAGTTTTTCATATATTACTCAAAGTTCTATATATGGTCTTATATAGTTCTATATATGATTCCATATGTTTTCAGTTTCATTTCTAGTTTTATATGCAGTTTTAGATGGATTTATATACAGTTCTATATATGGTTCAGTGTATGGTTCCATACCTAATTCCATATATGGTTCCATATATCAGTCTTATTGTGATTTTTTAATGTCGTAATTTGAAATGTCTTTTTTAAATAAATTTTTGAAAAAATAAAAAGGTATTTTAAAAAATTATATTTTCAAGGTGATTTGTGCGAACCAAATCCCTGCGGCTTACATGCAGTTTGCACTCCAGGACACGATAATACTGGAAAGGAAAGACCAGTTTGTACTTGTCCAACGGGATACATAGGAAATGCCCTAATAAGTTGTCAAAGAGGGGAATGCCAGACGGACAGTGAGTGTCCGGACAACAAAGCGTGTATTAATTACTCCTGCGAAAATCCATGCTCCGGCAAACAGTGTGGAACCAGCGCCACTTGCACGCCGAGGCACCATGTCGCGGTTTGCACTTGTCCCGAAGGAACGAGGGGCGACGCCCTGTTCTCCTGCGAGCCGCTTAATAGCAGAGCCGCTTATGGCAGATTCCGTTACTGAATTGTAATTAAGAGCCACGAGATTCATTGTTTATTGAACAGAATTATATTTTTTTTTCAAACGAATAAAACATGCAACATTTGAAAAGTCGAAGATTTATTTATTGCGAAGAAGATAGTTTTTTTTAATTGAAACTTTCTTTTTTTTATTTCGTGTTTTGTTTCTTATCATTTTATTATTACATCTATATCAATACTAATTTAAAACATGTAAATCCCAGAAATGTTGAATTATTTATTATGAAATTACCATTGCTTATAGATTTAATTACTACAATTGTCATCGCAGATATAATTTAATTGCTCACGAACCCAAACTTTCATCAGGACAAAAACTTGACATGCGAGAAGCATACCTAATAAGCTAATTAACTAAATAATAAATAAAGATAGAAAACAAAGATAAATGAAAAGTAAGTTAAACTCTATACTTATAAAGTTAAATTAACACATTTAAGGAAAATAAGACAAAGGGTTTGAATTTATTTTTAAACTAATTATTTTCCTTCCATTATAGATTTTGCCATTATAAGCAATTACTTTTTTTAACTTGAATCGTTAAAACAAAACAGTTAGGTTAAAATAGCTTATTGAACCATAAGAATAAAAACAACTATTTAGTGTAACAACAAAAGTGCATTCAATTTTATTATTTCCAATTATTTGAAGGGCCCGCGATTGAAATAATGTTGCGCATGCGCGAGTTCCGTCGTTGGCGTTGACCGCCGCCAACGCTCGAGACACCGACAGCACGATGTTGCGCATGCGCGGGATCGAACCGTTGGCGTTGGCAAGACCGCCGCTGTCCGCCGAATTTCGACTAACTTTCTGCGCACGCGCGGTAAGCAGTCGGCGAGACTTTGTCCAAGACATCGGACACCGCCGAACGACCGCTTCGTAACCGATTGCAATCGCGGATTTTCAACAAATAAGTACCGTCCTTCAAGATTTCTTTTGTTTTGGTTAAAAAAAGCACTTAGGTTAGCTTCGCAAGTGATCCTCCATTGTCGCCCGCCCGCGCATCGACAATGTCGTTTTCTTTTCATCTGTGATACGATTTTGGTTATTTTTTTCTTGTGTTTGCCTGTCAATTTTTGCATGTTTTGTGAAGTGTTTTGTGTTTGTGTATGCAAATTTGAAGTGTGTGCGTTAATGTGAAGTGCAAATAATTCGTGTTGGTGTGTGTTATGAAATTTGATATCAGTGGGTCGGAACTATTAACAAAACAAGCATCAGCCCAGGATAAAAACAGCGTTTTGTTTACCTTTTCTTGAAACCTTCTCCGTCCTGAGACCGTCAAAAGTAAGTTTGTCCTTGACAAATTACGTAAACAAACAATTAGCGATAAAATTTGAATCAAAATAACAAAATAGCAACTAAAAGCGATATTGTTCTCAAAAAAACAATAATACATGGTAGAGAAGAGTTTTTTTATACAAATAAAAAAATTTATACAAATATGTATAAACAATGAGTGTATTTTATTGATGACAATTTCTTTTTACATTTTTAATAATAAGGATTTTTTTAATAAAAGAAAGACAGTGGATGTTTTTAAAATTTTTTTATTATAAAAAATCATGATTGAGCAATTTTATTACAATTACCATAAATATTTCTCTTACTATTTCATCTTAGATATTCTTAAAAATTAAGGAAGAACAATGTATAAAGGCAAGAGGTTGTGTAAAACAAAAAATTATAACTATTTATTCTAATAAATTAGTTGACAAGTTGGGTCATACACAACTACTACATTACAACTGGTTTTACGAAATTAAAAGTCAACAATAAATTTTTCCCTATACAATTTTTCAGAACAATTATTAATATAAATATTATATGCTACTTTGAGGTTTTTTTCTCTTTCGTGAAATCTTCACAAGAAAAATATCTTGAATAATAATTCCGGGTTCGTTGCTCTAGACATAAAAATATCACAAAATTCGCATCTAAATTACAGTTTCCCAAATGTACAAATTCATTAACTGAATGAATAACTTTTAAATAAATAAAATAACACAAAGTCGGATAACAATTATAATAATTGAAATCTTATCTTCAGTTTGTGTAATCCCTCTGACCCTGCCCCCTCCCTCATTCTATAAAATTATTTGATTTGAGTATATAAAAAAAGGAAATACAATATTTTGTTGCCTAACTTTATGAATAGTTGATGTACAATGGTATCAATCTATTTAATTATTATAATAATTATAAAAATAGATATTTGAATGTCATGATTATTCAAATATATAACATTATCGCCAGTGCGTATAGTATAAAAAGTATTTACATATTTACAAGTCTGCCTCTAGACGCAGAAAATTAAATTTTTTAGTATTTTTCAAATATCTATTTTGCCATGCGTACTTTTGATTTGATCATTTTAAATAAAAGTAATTAAATTATAATATATTTACACGACTTATAAATATTAAATACAACATTGCACAAACGTTTATTTTTGTTTGCTATTACACGCTTTTTAATAAATATTTTTTTCCCTCGTGAAAAACATTTTTTTTACATGTCAAAATATATAATAAATAATAAATAAGCATCGTTCGAGATCGTTTAATTTTAAATTTGGCGATTTGCGAGAAGCCCCTTTTGTGTGTTCTTTTGACAAACGTCTATGGTTTTACGGTTGCATTGTTCAGGGGCAGACAATTTTTTTCAACAATTTCTTTTTATAAGGCGAAAAATTTCTGAGCTTTCAAGAGTAAACAATTTTCTTTAACTTGAACAAAAAATAATTGATAACAGTAATCGCCTTTGATTGTGCAAAAAGTTCAATATTTTAAAAACGTTCGGCAATGCGATGAAAAACATCCAAATATTGTTAACCAGCCAAAAGAAAAAATTGTTTAGGCTCTCTTTATTCGGAACCAACAAAAAATAAATAAACCATGAAACCGGGCATCATTTGCTTAAGCGATTAAGCTCTTTAATTTATCCTTCGGCAAAATGCAGGCGGCGCTTTTTATGTAGGTGGCGCCACCCGACTGAGCGAACTTTCTTTTTTAGGTTATGTCCGTATCGTTGATACGAAGAGAGTCTCTTTTCGGCGCATCCTTATGCCAGGACCAAAATCACACGACGTCTTCTTTCAGATCGTCAAGGTTGACTGAGCTCATGTTTTCCTCATCGGGATTTAGTAAGCTATTGAAATAAACATCCATCTCTTTTGTCCTTAGAGAATTCCGCCTCTCGTTCAAAAAGCTCAGTCTTTTTTTGTTCATTTCCTGTTCCAACCACTGGCCGCCATGGTCGAATTTTCTCGGTTTGTAGAGCAGAATCTTCACGACACTCCAGATCAGAAAAGCGGCACCAGAGGCGAAAAATAAATAGATCGCTACTAGCTGCACAATAGGCAGGACGTTCAAGTAGAGGAAGAAACGGTTGTTCATGTTTTCTGGCAGTTCGTTCATCCCCTAAAATGTAAAAAAAAACATTTATACAATTTTTTTTATTGATATTGAGTTTGTGTGATGCAGTTAGTAATCTGTGCCTGTGTGATGAAATTGGTATAATCAAGTCAATGTGATCAAATCAGAGTGACTAAGTCAACTGAATTGAAACAGCAAGGTCGAATTTAGCGTGATCGTTGGTGTGATCAAGTCAGTGTGACCAATTGGGATCACAGAAATTTGATGTGATCGAATCATTGTGAGTCAAACCAATGCGATTAGTGTGATTGTAGTATAGTGAAGCAAGTCAGTGTGATGCCATCCGTGTGATCAATGCGATTAAAATTGTGACCAAGTCAGTGTGACATAAGTATCATTGATTTATTGTCATTGAGTCAGTGTGATCAAGTCATTGTGATCGAGTTAGTGTGATCAAATCACGTCAGTATTATAAAGTAAATAGGATGAAGTTATTTCGATCCAATCGGTGTGATTAATCGCAACAAATGATCAAGTCAGTCTTATCAACTCATTGTGACCAACAAAAAGAATTTTTTAATTCATTTTTAATAATATAAAAAAGCACCTTGATTACGTACAATTTCAAACCAAAGAAGAGGTACAGTAAGATCGGCAAATCGTTCACTGTTTGTAATTGGGCTGACGTCCTGCAAAGCCATGTTTATTTGAAATCGGAAAGCTATATCAACCGGTAATCCGGAGCGTGGTTGAATGAAGAAATACGATTCGTGTTCCGCAGTGTTTGGATTGAGTCCATCGACTTGTTCCAAAAGGGACGGGTCCGATTTGTAAAAATGAGGATAAGATAGAGCAATCGGAAAACCTGTAACAAAAAATGATTTAGAATTTTACGTTAAAAAAATTATTATTGATTTCGAGCAAATCTCAATCTCTAGGCGTGGAAAAATTAAGTCTTCTTAATGCACAATCGATCCGATGAGTGATAAATTACACGTGTTTTTTATTACAGATTAATTTTGATGAACAGTCTGTCATTTTCAAATGTTCAATCAGTAAGGAAGAAAATTTATCGCTCATTATGAAATATTGAGCTGCCAATTACAACAGATGATTCATTGACAAATTGACATTCCGCCAAGAATTCCCGCACCCAACATCATCACATTTTTCTGAAATCAGATAACAAGTTTGGAGGCAAAAAGTTTTAAACATTTTTTGTCTAAAAAAATGTCCAAGTTTTCCACGCCAGTTCTTTTGTTCTCAGATCACGAGTCTTACAGTTTCTAAAAGTTTTTGTTTTTTGTTTTTTGTTTTTTTTCAGATTAGAAAAGGGACAAAAAAATTTATAATTATTACCATAGTAGCAATCTGTGACGTCAATGAGACCGGGTCTAAGACACCTGCCATCACGACAGAAACACTTGTTTTCCGGATTAATAGCGCCATTATCCAACTCATTCTCCATAAATTTGTACCTGTATGTGTCAAGTCCTCGTATATTCTTCTCTCCATTTCTGACCTACAAAAAAACGAGGTTTATTCAAATTGCATCTTCATATTTGAGAGAAAAAAAATTGTTTATTATTCTTTTACCATATCTTTAAAGAGAACAGTTGGGGAATAAAAGAAATCCAACAATTACCATTCTAGCGCTTCGGCAGAGACTTTTTCGGAAAAACAGAAGCGTGTCATTAGGTTCGATGTAACTGGGGAATTTGGCACCGTCGCTGGCACCGTTTACATTCGCACATTTTCCACTCCATTGAGGCAGATTCACGTCGCCGTTGTACTTGTCTATGAGACCGGTCAGACGCACGTCACTCTCTCCAGTGTAAACAGTCTCGTAATCGCCATGAAAATCGTACATCTGCAAATATTCAGAAATTAGAAAATCAAATTCTAACAATGAAAAAACAAACAAGTTCAATCCGTTACATCATTTTAGTTTCGTCATTCCAATTTACAGCGTTTCAAATTTCGACATTTCAAATTTTTTCATTCAAAATTCATAATTTAATTTTTCTTAAATACAATATCAATGTTTTTTTACATTAAACAATTTTGTAGTAAATTATTTTTTATCAAATTCATTTGTACCCTGTCGATTAATCCTAGCTTATCAAACTTGATCCAGGCGGGCATGAGGTGATTTCCCAAAGTGACTAGAGTTGATTCATAACCGAACATAAATTCCTTCGCAGTCATTTTTACAAGTGGCTGGGTATTCGTTTGCGTTATCAGTAGATTTAGACCCCACCTAGTGAAAGTATTAGCTTTTCGCATCACATTCGCTATGCTCTGTAAAAATGGAAACAAAACAATAAGATTTATAAGGTCGTTAGTGAAACAGGTCCCAGATACGGTTTTTTTTAACATCGCTCCGGGCAATAACGTTTTGTTTAAGCGTCACAAGATTTTCGTCTCGGATTTTTTATACGAATTGCGTAGGTAACAAATGTGTCAACTTGGGACCTATTTTTACATCGGAATTCTAACAAGCAAGAGTGTCATTCGTTCTTTTTTTGTATTCAAATTTGTAATACTTTCCCCGCTGAAATCTTGATTAGCAACATGAAAAAAAAAGCTTTTCTTATTTGGTATTCAAATTTGTGAAATTCAAATTTTTAGTACTTTCCCGCCATGTTTTAGCAACAAATTCAAATTTTTTACATTTTTCAAATTTCAATAAATTTAATTCAAATTTCAATTCTAAGTGGATGTAAAGAAAAAAAATCGATCAACTTTTTACGTTGGATTGGAATGAAATCAAGTTTATTATGATTTGTTATCTGACGAGATGACAATTGAATATATAACGAAGTTGTGAACTTTGACTTGGAAGAAAACAAACGAGGTATTGTTAATTGTAATCGGTTGGTTTTATACTATTACGCGATTGTGTGAGTTAATTTGTTATGTGGATCTTGATAACACCAAGGTGAGAATTGTTAGCTTCCGCGAATTATAAAATTCATAGCACGCTTCAGAAAATAAAGAAATTGTATACTTGTAAAGTAAAAATTTATGTATAATAAATAAATGCCAAGGAAACAGAGCGAAATTGAATTTAAAATATTTCAACTTAACTGAACAATTTGAATTTGGCACCAAAAAATTTTCCAATGGAAATGAAAATAAACGCGGAACGAATGTAATTTAATATTCGTTTGCGTCTTATCAATCGGCTGTCAAAAACTCCGGTGATAATTCTTTTTTCCTTCATCTCCGACTATTAATTACCCCTTTTACACTGGTATTAAGGTAGCGTTTTAATCAACTTGATTTGTTACGAGTTCTCTTAAATGATAATTATTTTCCGCGATATTCATTTGCATGACAAAAATAATCAACTTTTTTTCTTTATCTCAGAATTTTTTGTTACAATTTTCAAATTTCCAGTACTTTCCCGCCAAAATAGCGCGGAAAAAATTAAATTGGACAAAAATTCGTAAACAAAATGTACAGTTCAAACTGTGTTTCCTTTATTTTTAAGAGGTTTAAAGCTGCCACAATTGGAAAGTAAAAAACACAATTTGCTAATTAGGTAATATAAATAAAGTTGATATGCCCATAACGCAACTTTTTCCAACTTTGGATTATCCTTTTAAAGTGTCGAGTTGTCATCGGATTAGATTTTGTAATAAAAAGTTTACTATCACGAAACAAAAAAAAAATTTGAAGTTTTCGTTAAATTTTTTTTCATGTGAATCATTGGCTATATTGATGTGCCTAATCGATAGTTTGGCTTTTATATTCGATTAGACTCTCATTTAATTGGTATCTAAAACGTCACAAATATTGCGCAACGTTGCAGAAAAAGTACGACTTTAGTTAAAGCTGTGGCTGTTTTATTCGCAATGTACATGACAACATACTTGCTTTGACCGCATTGGCTTACGTCCAATATTACAGAACAAATCGAAAATTGCGATGGGGGAAAAAAAACTTAGAAACGACACAGTTGACAATTTTTTATAACATCGTTCTTTGAATAACTACAATGAATTATGGTAACAGTGATTCTTTCGAATAAAAAGAAAAAATCAAACAAAAAAAATCAACAAATATTGACTTTACCAATTATGACAAACAATGAATGTCCTCGAAGATCAAAATAAAACATTCCATTGGTTTTAAATTTGTTTTGTTTACTTGTTCATAGTTTTCAAAATCAAAAGAAAAACAATGTTTGTTTTGTTTCATTTTGAAAATAAAAACAAAAAAAGTTTGTTTTGTTTACAGTTTTGAAATTGAAAACAAAAACAATGTTTGATTTGTTTTTTTAATCAAAATAAATAAAAAATCAAAACTTTTTCGAAATGTTATTGTTTACATTTTCGTTTTTTATTAATTTTTCTTTTTTTGGTATCAAAATGAAAACTGTTCTTTTAAAACGTTATTGTTTACATTTTCATTTCGTAATTTATGTTTGCCGTTTCGTTTTATTTCAAATTCTAAAACCAAATCGTTCTAATTGTTACGCGTTTTACAAACGACTTATTTGTCCGGTGGTGAACGAAGCGCACTCGATTGTTGAGATCAAGATTATGATGCAGGAAATGAACGTATGAGTAACAGTTTTTCTAATGAGTATGCAAATATTTCGAGAAAAGGACAAAACATTGCGCTCTATCAATTGTGTGACTCAACGCCGGTTTAGTAATTATGGAAAAATTTCGATACGAAAAATTGCCAATTTTGTGAATCAGGTTTTTTTGTTATTTACCGCTTCCAAGTATCGTTCCACATCTTGATTGCAAACAATTTTGCTTAGGCGAGCAAATTATTTTTAAATGAACGAACTTTAATTCATGACATTCATATGCTAGTCGTAAATTAATTGCGTTATAAAATCCTCCGTAATTGAAATAAAAAGGGGAGCGGCTTTCCACTCTAATTTTTATTCAATGAAGTTACACCGGGATTAAATCATTCTTTTGATAGTGTTATGATATCAGAAACGCATGAGACCGTTATCATTGAAATGTTATTTTTATCTAGATAAAATTTCTAGGTTCTAAAACACAGTATGAACTGAAAATGAATAAATGAAAATACAAACATTTTTAACTTAGAAAAAAATATATTAAAAAACGTTGGTTGGTATTCCATCCAAATTCTACCGCGATCAACCGTTGCTTTGTTAAAAAGTTTTTTTTTTTTCAAAACATACAACATTTTTCAAAACATACCAGTAATGCGATGTTTGGCATAATTAGTTCGTCATCCTCTGTCCCGACGCTTTTTTCTGCGATGTACTGCAAAGGATGAAATGGCACTGCAGTAACTGTTCCGTTGTCATTGAATGTCACGTTTCCGTGTTCCATCATTTCTCTAGAAATTAGAAATTATTTATTAAAATATCACATTTTTATTACAGAAAATAATAATACATTATAATGTTTTAATATTATATTATTTATAATATATGATAAATATTAATATAATAAAATAAGTATTTTATATATTTATTATATTATATTCATTATTATATATTTATAATAATTAATATAATAATATATATTGTATTATAATAATTAAATAATTTTTAAACTTTTTTTACGTAATCAAAATTTGTTTGTTTTGATTACAATTTGTATTGGTTTTTTGTTTTGTTTTGTTTACAAATGATATATTTTGTTGTTGTTATTGTTTACATTTTATATTATTTCTATATTTTGATTTGTTTGTTTTCGTTTGTGTAACATTTTTTTCAACCAAAACAAAAACAACTTTCGTTTTGTTTACATCTTATTATTTTTATTCTTTATATTCAGAACAAACACTGACCTGCAAAAATGAATTATTGTTTACTTTTTCACATGTTCATTTTGTCATCGACAAGTTTCTTGTTCTTGTTGAAAATTTTTTGTTCAAACAAAAACAAATGAACGTCTCGCGATAATCTGAGATGTTTTGAGAGCCGAAACAAAAAGTTAAAACTTGTTTCGTTTTTGTTACCACTTTGAAATGTTACTTTTTTTTTGTTTTACAAATTACAAGTTTGATCTTGGGATTTGATATTGTGCACACTTACTTGTAAACATAAGGCCCAACTTGTTGAAATCTGATCTTCTCGTCTTTGCCGGACAAGTAATCCTCGTGATTAGTGACATTAAACAGGTAAACTTTCAGATAGAGATCAACGGGGGGTGTTCGCCACATCTCAAAAATCTCTCCCCCCTGGCTGAAGATCACTTTGAGTTTAAAAAGCAAGTCGTACGGTTGGAAAATCAAGATGAAACAGCCAGATGCCAGCCCCAGTAGGCCCACAGTCATGAGCATGAAAATACCTGTAATTCAGACCAAATCGTTTTCTCAGATCGATCAAACATTACAATTTTTCTTGATCTTTCAACTTTGCACTTTTTCAATCTTAATTTTTTTCTTCATTTCTTCTTTTTCTTTTTTTTTTACATTATGTAATTATGTTTTTTATTCTCTTTTCTGCATTCACCTTCAAGGTCACGAGGTCGAATCTTCTAATCTTATTGCTCGCAATCCGTAACAAATGTTCAAAACCCGTTTTCGAAACGGTAAAACGGTTAGTCGCCGTTTTGTTTTTCAAAATAAAATCATCCGTGTAACATTTTATAGGAATATTCCGGAAACTTCAAGTTCGATTTGTCCTCATTACGTATGATTAAATTTGTCCTTTTTGCATGCGAAAGAAGGAAACGGTTCGCGCTCTCCTTCTAGCAAAAAAAAAGTACAAGAAACTTTTCCTATTCGAGTATGGTATGAAAATTACCGTTTTTGTATCGGCGGTTTTCTTCGTTTTCCTCTTTTTTCTTTCACAATTCTGTATACGAATCGAGTTTATTCAATAGCGTGTTCAATTTGGTGTTTGTAAATAAAAGATTGACAAATGGGGAGAAATAAATAAAAATTACGTGAGATTATCGATTCTATTGAAAAATGAAATGTTGAAATTCCAATCGGGAGTTGCACAGATAATCAGATGTTGTTTCGCGTTATTTAAGTGTTGCGCAAGCGCAGCCAATCCTCAATCGAATGAAAAAATTTTTTTTTCCAACAAACAAAAACTTGTAAATTGTTATTTATTCAACAAAAATTATACTAAAATCGTTTGTCGATTGTTGAATTCCAATTTCTTTCATCTCGCCTGACATTTTGCGAAAATTTATATTTCGTTTTCCCTCCGATTGCGCCACGAAGACCTTTCCTTGCGAGGAAAAATCTGCGATCTGCGATCTAATCAGAAGTGAAGAAATATTTGCAAGACAATCGATTATAGTAGGACTCGAGGATTCACCGAACTTAACAACTTTTGGAACTGTAAATAATAACTTATTTTTACTGACGTAAAGCCATTCATAAATATGTAAAAACTGGCGCATTTGCACATTTTTCAAAAAAGCGCAGGACATTTTTTACGAAAGGCAATAAACCGCCTGCGTCATTGCATGTTTTTCTTCCCGTTGAAATTTTTGGCTTACAAATCAGAATAAATGAGCCATAAGATGCCCAAATGGGCTTTTTTCGGGTTTGTAGGAAAAAGAATATAAAATATTGCCGAATTAACAGGTGATCAACATTTTTTTTTTCGTTCAAGTTTTCGTATATAAAGATGTCGGTTCTTCGGAAACGACTGACATTTTGAGTAAAAGCCAACATTCACTTAGTAGAAGTATAATTTGACGAAATTTTATGGAATTTTTATGAATGTTTTATTCTGCAATCTTTGTAAGAGATGAATTTAATAATTTTTATTTCTAGATTAAAATTGTTTCGGTTGGACTTTACATCAGTCAAAATGTTAATTGAGATATTAAATTATGAAATCGTCTTTTAGAATGTTTCAATTCTTTATTAATTTTAATATTTCTTTGAATTTAATAGTTCTGTGATAAACAATTTCATTACGACTTTGATTACGAATTAAATTGTACTTCAAAGTGACGATCAGTTTAAAATTGAATGTTACGTAAAAGTTTATTGAAATACGATAACCTAAAATTATTCCAAGTTCTTCCCTCTTCCTATTGTCGATTATTTATTAAATTTTTTTTCGATCAGAATTCTTCTAACAGAATGAAACTTTTCCTCGGAAGTAAATAATTTCGTCAGCTCGAAGGAAATGATTAAGCTACCGTTGGCACGCTTACCGTTGGTTCATTTGCGGAAGGTTATGGCCGCTCTCAACAAAGTTTCTGCGCGGAGTTCCATATTTTGTATTTGTATTTGTATTTTTTTTTTGTGGTTTTCACAAACCTAAGTTGATGTCAGAAAAACATCCCACATATTAACTGAAAATTTGAATTTACGAAATGATGATTGTAAGAAAAACAAAACATTGAAATTTCCAAGTTTCCTGTGAATTATCTCCTTTGTTTACAATAGAAGGACAATAAACATTGCCTGTCGACACGGGGGAGGAACGTTTTGTTTGAAGTTGGTGAACTTTCTATTGACTGCTCTTGAGACAAACAAAATGTGTCATCAGGTGCACAGAGCTGCGTTGGGTAATTTGTTAAACTACAAATAATAAATTATGAAACACGGAAGTCATCTTTTTTTTCATCGTCCAAAATAACCTCCAACAAAAACATCCTAGTTCCAAGTTCCATTTTGTCCAGATTATTTTTGTTTTGTACCATGTTTTTTTTCGTTTTCATTCGTTTGTTTTGAAATACGGATGTCACCTTTGTAAAAAATAACCTTAAAAAAGGTCAAGCGTCAACAAAAATTCAAATTAAAAAACAATGTCTTTTTTATTTTGTTTGAACTAAAATCTTGTTTATAAGTTGTATAAAGTTGTATTTTTTTTTTGAAGGTGCCTTTTGGTCCCTAGGTATTTTTATCTTCGAGTTTCGTTTCAAAATCACGTTTACACGTTAAGAAATTCCGGAAAAATTTGCGATTGCGTAAGGTTAAAATATCTTAAAGATTTTCCGGGCAGCTCCGGAGAGTAAGGCGAGCAATTTAGAGTTAGAAAGTAGGCTGATTGGCCGCACGGCCACGTGTTGCGATTCGTATGCAGTACATCAACAGGTGATTTATTTATTATTACGGTCTTGGAGGCTGCAATCCCTAAGTATAATCTGAGACGTCTTACGTAAACCCGTTTTGCATAACAGTTACAGATTTTGTTTTCTCGTTTTATTAATCTTCTATTTTCCCTTTTTCCCTGTAATTATAATTTAATCTGATTTTGTCTCTTCAGTTCATCTGTTTGAAAATGAGTGGCAATTTAAAGTAGCGTGGCGTTAAAACTGAGATGAGTGGATTGGGGGTAATGCACCTTGCTCGTGTTCGGGAGGTCGCGGGTTCGAATCCCCTCATAGTCGCTCAATTGAATTTTTAGTGGTTTTTTTCATCTGTCTGACACAATCTGTATGCTATATAAAACAATTGGTAAATAAAAAACCAAATTGGAAAAAAAACAATAAAAGGAAAAAAATAAAACAGAAAAACAAAACAAACAAAAAGATAATGTTAAAAACAAAATAAGTAAAAGAAGTGCAAAAACAAAAAATATACAATACAATAATAAAGACAAAGAGAGAAAGGAAAGCAGATGCAAAAAAAAACAAAAACAGCAGGATGATAAATTGTAAACAAAAGAAACAAAAGCATTTGTAAAGTTTGTAAAAACAAAAACAACAACAAAAATAGCAGCAGATGAAAAATTGAAAACAAAAGTACCAACAAAAAAGCAACAGCAGATGCAAAATCGATTAACAAATTTGTTATAAAACAAAGAAACAAAATTGATCACTCAACAAAATTATCAGAGTTCTCAAATGAAAAAGAATGTAAAAAAAATGATAAATGAAAATAGAAGGTTGCACTTCGCGCATCAGCGAAAGTCAAGGTGAAAGACTCGAAAAAATGTGGATGACGCGAGGAGCATAACTTATTATTAATCGTATATAACGGACACACATATGATGTGGAGATGAAAAAGAAGTGAATCAGAAAAATGCTCAAAGAAAGACGAGAATTGTTCACTGTTTCTTCTCAGGATTACCTGATTGTGACAGTTTGAATTTGCAAAAAACTATAATCAAACCCAGCCCTAGAAAAAATTGTTTCCGGGCCCCACAAGGGCATGCCCTGCAAGTGAACCGGGCCCTTCAAAGGCGATTCATGGGCTATAACACGGGCCTTTCTT